>JAVJGG010000007.1:7722147-7740999 GCA_035590195.1 Aviceda cuculoides | reverse complement strand
GCCACCCCGGCCGCAGCCCTCCCCCGCGGCGGCAGGGACCACCCACCCGCCGGCCAGGGGCGGCCCAAGGAGAAGAAGGGGGCCGGGACATGGCGGCGGCCCAAGGAGAAGAAGGGGGCCGGGACATGGCGGCGGCCCATGGCGCTGAGGGCGGGGGCCCGCCCGCCTCGCGCGCGGCCCCCGCCAGGCCTAACGGTCGCCCTCGGCAAATGGCGGCGCGGCGCCTGACAGAAAGGCGAGGCGGGCGGCGGTCCCGCTCCGCGGCCGCACCGCTTCTTCCCCGCCGCGGTGCCGAACGGCCGGCATGGCCTCACGGCCTGCCCCCCACCTCCCGCGGTGACAGCCGCGGAGCCCGCCCGCAGCACCGCGGCCAACCCCGCCGGCCCTCGGAGCAGGGGGGAGCAGGGCGAGGAGGCGAGGGCAGGGAGGGGTGAAGATACAAGCAAAAAAAGAGGTATAAAGTAGGGGTTACGCCTATCGGAAAACTTCAAAAATAATCGAAAATAATCAAAATTTCCTCCTCTGCTTCTGTTTATCAGATAGTTTAGCACAGGCACTCCACCACTCTCATTTTTAGAAGTAGGGGAGAGGAGATATCCACACACGGAGCAGCAACTGGGCATAACCCTCCGCTTGCTGAACCACATTGCAAGGCTGGAAACAGAAGGAAAAGAGAGGAAACAAGACACTCGTTCTGAACTCAAAGAGAACAAAAAAAAAAAAAAGGCCTCTCACTTGCAGCCTCCAACATCATTAGTTTTTGGACACATGCACATAAAAGGGATACTGGGCACAGTTGTTCAGGGGAAAAAAGGGAATAGTGAAAGGGGGTTTTATATAAGTGTGTACTGTAATCCCCCCCTCCTCCTTAACGTGGTCACTGCAACCCCTGTTCCCCACTCCAGCCCCGCACTCTCCGTCCCTTCACCTCTCCTTCTCTCAGCTACACATCTTCCACGATGGCAGTTCATTGCTATCATTCCCAAATAGCAATTCCTGCCCTTCCCTCCACAGGAGCACAGAATTTCAATGTAACATTCAAAGTTATAGAAAGCTTCTACTTGGTTCTCACCTCCTATGTGCCTGAAGCCCCTATAAGCTTTTTTTGCTTGAGGAAGCAAGATGTGACAATAAAACAAACAAACCAATTCCACAAACAAGACAAATAATCATAACTAAAGTGAATACAATTGTGTATTCAACATAACAAACATACCTAAGCTGAGTGAATTCCCATGCAGGATACAAACATTCAGCTGGTTTCCCAAGAAGAAAGGAAAAAACACTCCACCAACTGCTTTTCCATTGGACTGTGCATGTGGCACCTGTTTCTACCCCACAAGAAAATCTCTTTCAAACAAAATTTGACAAAGGGTGGTATGAGTAACTCCCTCATGTTTCCATTGAAACAGGTGGCTGGGTAAGGAACAAAGAACCCATTCATGGGGCCAGCAGAAGTCAAGGCAGAAGCAAGAGTTCAACCTTCCAAGTAAGGAGGCCACAGACATATATTATTCTCATATATACTTCACAAACCAGACACCAGCAAGTCCCACCACAAGATGCACTGATACAGAAAATAAGATGCCTTAGTTCTCCTGCCTGAGATACTTTCTATTTCAATTGCAGCATGAAAACCATCTCCCATATACTAATTTTATTCATGTTTTCTTCATAAACTGTAATGAAACCGTTCTTCCCCCTAACTGTTCACTTGAACTTACCTGTATTACAAGGATTTGGTTTTATTGTTATTAAACAGGTGGAAAACAGCCACTTGGGAAATGGCTTACTTGGTCTGGTTATGGATGGTTACACATCAGTAAGACAGGCACAGATGTTATATACACATAATTTCTAGACTGAGCTAGAAAATTATTATTCTTCTCAATTACCTATTCAGGAATTGCTTCAAATGAAATATTTTTACAATAAGGTTTTATGTTTTAAAACCTACACATACAAAACCAGCTGTAAGTTATATTCAATAAAAGGTAATTGCCTTCTACCCTAGAATGTTTTAAAAAAAAATAAAACAACCCCAAAATCCTACAAGGATTAAGGCCTCTTCTGTCTGTCCTAGAGATGCAATATCCAACAGCTTGGAAGTGTTCAATGTTTAATTCTGAACAGAATAGAGATAAATCCATAAGGCATTTCAGTCCCTTTTTTCATTCAGGGTGGTGGTGGGTGGAAATAAGCATTTCTAGGGCTATTTCTTCAAGGGTGGTAAAGTATTTCTCTCCATTACTGTTTCATTACTTCAGCAGCCGTCTTCTCTTTTTCAGAAGTGCATCTCGAAGAGCCAGCTAAGTATGAAACAAGAGTGCAATATTCAGGTAAGGAGAACATTAAAGAGACAACAACACTATCACATCGACAACCCTCTTAAATTTCTTCAGCCTCAGAGAGAAGCACTAACAGCAGCTCTTCAGCTAAAACTGGGAGAAGCAACTGGCAAATGCTAATGATTACAGCAGTAGAAATGTTGTGGTTATTTAGCTAAACTCGATAGTACAATTAAAGGAAGAGCTGGGCCTCAAAAAAAAATCATAATGTTTGAGTACATGATTAGCAAATCCTATATAATGAAAAAGATTAGAGTAACATAAACTGTTCTTCCACTGACTCCTATTCAATTAGGAGAGATCAAGAAAAAACTTCAGCTTTGAGGTACGTAGGATTAAATGGCATTTTTTGAAAGAGTATTGCAAAGCTTCTTTTCAAGGGGGGAAGGAGGGATGCTAGAATTTTTACAAGTCCCATATCACTGTAAAGAGATTTTGTTGTGTATTTCAGACATGTTTTAGTTGGTAAGGGGATCTAGTTCTGGACTATAGACAAGTCCATTTTATTCTACCACCAAAGAGGGCAGCAGAACACAGTATCCTACAACTACAGTACTCCAACCCACTTTTAACACTTATTTCCAAATGACTGTCAACAGAACTGATGCTGTGGCCTAACTTGAGTGAAAAAAAGTATGAAAAAAATTATTCTTGCATTTTTTAGCTGGTACATTTAAACTTGAAACATTAATCGGGAGTAAAGACTGAAACCATTCCAGATGCCTTTTTCTAAAAAGTGAGCAAAGTACATGAATCATTGTAAACAGCAGTTTCCTAGAAGTGCCCGAATTATTTGTTTGCAACATTTTTTGTGTGTTTTGAGAGCTAAGTTTACGTGGTCAGCCTTATTTGAGGTGAGGCAGAATAATAGTAAGTAAAAATACTACAGAGGATATTAAGTCCAAGTCTTCCTATTTAACAGAAACACTTAAGGCATGTTCTCTCTATTAAGTCTACAAGCAGTTTCAGTGTAGCTGCTCTTGAGGCAACAAACTGCAGACAAATATACATTATACTAATAATATGATACCGGAAGCAACTCGCAAAGGAGGGTTTGTAAAAGAAGCATGTAAGTGCCCTCTAGCACAAGACAGAAGGTAGCCAAGAAAACACAGAAATTGACACTACACAGCAACAAGACCACTGCATAATTGGATTATTCTAAGAGTTTTTCTCAGAACATGTTCAAAGGTGTTCAATTTTATAACACCCTGTAAAACCCTAGACTGGCCATCTGCCAGCTTAGATAAAAAGGAGTTTAAGGCAGATTTTTGTTGTTAGCACAGACCTACCCCACCAAGGTGAAATACAGCAGGGCAAGGCAATATGCCTAAAGCAATGCTCCGGCAAGAGCTGTGTCGTGGTTTAACCCCAGCCAGCAACTAAGCACCACGCAGCCGCTCCCACCAGTGGGATGGGGGAGGAAATCAGGAAAAAAGTAGTAAAACTCATGGGTTGAGATAAGAACAGTTTAATAGAACAGCTCAGTCATCATCCCCAGCTAAGGTGCATCACAGGAGCAGGGGGGCTCCCTGTCCACACTCCATTCTTGCCAGCTCATCTAACCCCAGTCACCTGGGGGAGCCACACGGGCTCCCTGCCCCATACCTTCAGGAGCGAAGTCACGCCCCGAATTTCCTGCGCTGCCTTTTACATTGCCTTTTCAGCTACCCTTGGCACAGCCGCCTGCAGGAACCCACAGTAACTGGACTGCCAAACACGTGGTGGTAGCTTGCGTACCCTTTCATGAGGGCTGTGGCCAAGCTTATCGCTGAGGAAGCGCAGAAAGCAGGGGCTTCAGATTGTGAAACTACTGTCACAGGCTAAACCGAAGCAATTTTTTTTGTTTTCCCTAAACAGTGTCAGATAGGTAATAAATAGCATTTATATCTGTGCTTTAAGTACATTTGTGAGAAGCTATAAGATGACCTCAAGGCCAGGACAGACGAGTCCATAATATGACCGTAACAGGAGAAAGGTCAAGAAAGAATATGGAGAGTGAAGAAACACAGTAAGAGCTCATCATGAAAAACAGCTCCTCAGTATCAGGGAAACACTTCTTCTCCCACAGGATTATAGGCAGAATCCTAATATGATCCTTAATTTATATAAAGAACAACAAACCAGATAATCATTGCCTTCCTAACCTACACATGACTTGGCAACAGGGCTTGGGCCTTAATGCATATTAAAGAGACCAACAAAAGCATTCTTCACCAGCACAGTCTCTGATATACCACCTCTGGGGTAGGATTCAAGGGCCACCTAGCCCACCTAGCCCACAGTCCTTTCCAGCTACTAAACCATCTAAGTGAGCAGCAACGACTTAGGGCACAAGATAGACAGCACTTGACCTGCATTCTAACTTTACTGCTCAGACTGCCCCATCTATTTGCAACATTAAATATTACCTGTTTTTCCCTGAAAGAACGCTTATTTTTCGTCCGGACACTATGGCTATATCTCATCATCATGAAGTTCTTGTGCTTTTGCTTTTCTTTGTTGGAAGAGCTGGCAAATGGGTTTATTCTTGTTTTCTTTTTCACAAATTCTTTTCTGTCTGTTTTTCCAGCCTAGAAGAGACAATGTGATATAACAATTGGGTGTCATTTTCCTTTCCCTACAGTTAACATCCACTGATAAAGGTGCCAGTTTCTGTGGCAGTAACAATAAATCCAGATTCAGGATGACTTTCTGTGTATGCTATGTGCACTTTTCCACACCAGCTGTATTTCTCAAGTCAGAGTGAAAACTGGGTGTGTCTATTTTCATCACCACCTGTGACCACCAAGAGGCTGTTTATTTATTACAGCAAAGACACAAGAGCAAAAAACTATACAAAACATTTCTCAAAAAACAGATGGTAGCTGGGCACCCATCTTAAAGACGCAACCCCACCACCTCCTCCTTGTGCAGGAGACAAAAAAAACCCCAAACCCAAACCTAGAAAAACAGAGGATATGAAATAGCCCCATTCCTCACCATTGCAGTTGCCAGTCTGGTCTCCTTGTCCGATTTAGGCTTCTTATGCAGATGCTCAATATCTCTGAGTGAAAGCAACTCTCCCCTACACACACACAAAAAAATCCAACAGAAGGCCATCATACACAAAACTGGATCTGGCAAAAAAACCAAGATGCCCTCTTGACCCGTTGTCTCTCACCCATCCCTTATACCATTGTCTTCCTGTAAACTTTCACACAAGCACTTCCTGTTCTCTCTCTCAGACTAATCCTCACGCTTGGGACAACCCTTACAAAAGTCTCTCAATACTGTTTTTCAAGTCCTGCTTTATCCACAAAGTTTAAGAAACTCATGCAACTACTGCTACAAAAAAACCCCACACGCCTTTTAGTTTGAACAAGCAAAACAGTCTCAGTTTCCATCGGCCCCTCTTGTCTTTCCTCCCAGGTATAAACAAATCCCCTGGGCCAGGATCCATTCTAGGCTGCGTGGCTGTTTGCCATCTGTCACCAGAGGACACTGAAAAACAACAGAGCTCTGTGCCCTGCTGCAATTAAAAGCTGTATCCACAGATTATAAGGAAGAGAAAGCACTCGTCAGTAGTCCGTATCCTACCTGCCCTCCTCTTCTTCATCATCTATTTCAATATTTTTCCTCTTTGCAGCTTTGCCAGGTGCAGAATTAAGTTCTTTGGAAAGCTGGGCAAGACGTATTTTGTGGAAGTCTTCTTGAGTTAGCAGCCTGCTTGTACTGACTGCTGCAGCTTTGGCTTTTCGTTCCTCTATGGGCATACTTTTCACCTTCTCTGCCTTTTGAAGAAAGTACAGAAGAATCATCATCTAGAGCTCTGCAAAGCGTTTCTACGCTGCAATCCATGACCCTTGCCTCCCAAATACCTATGTAGGGGCGATATTGTTGGGAAATGCTACAACCAGCTGTTGGGATTCTCATAGTCTTTTATCCAACATGTAGTATTAGAATCAAGAAGCACATCTACTCCACATTTCAGAGTGAATAAAAGCACTCAAGTAAACACCATTTATTCTGAAGGAATTCCTTTGAAGGAACTTAGCACTGGGACAGAAATCCCCCATCTCTGCTGCTCACCCTAACACCACACATTTCAGCACAAGTGCTAAATAGTACTTCAACCTCACTGATTCTGGTCAATTTACTCCTCAGCCCTGTACAGTTAATTTATGAGCAGACACGTGAAGGTACAGAGCAAGAGAATCTGGTCTGTTATGAACAAGACCGATTTGTATTTGGGGTAGAAAACACTTGGAACTCACTACTTGTTGCTGCTCCTCATCTGAGGAGTGATGCACATCAATCCATTCTCCATCTTCATTATCTTCTATCTCGCTCAGACTCGCACTTTCCCATCCATCTGCTCAGGGGAAGAAATACACAGAGCTGTTAATACATATTCAGCTTAACTGGTTGAGCTTGAAATAATTTAAGATTGGATTGCAAGCTCTCACTGCCTTTCATTACCTATCTGCTAACTGCATTTATGCCAGGGACATGCTCACCAAGCAGGCAAGCTGTAGGGTCTCAGCATCTCAGCCTTAGAACTACACAGCCATTAAAAAGACCCAAGATACTTCATACATCTGATCACTATTTGTTAATGGTTTTTAGAAGACATCCACAGTTGAACAGACAAGCGGCCCTCATGCTTTCCCACTGGCAAGTTCAGCTACCAAATTCCATCTGGCTTGCAACTAATTCAGAGCTGTGCAAAAAAAAAAAGTCAGCTTGGATTTCTTAGCATGCACATATCACATGCACATTCAGTTACATACACCGATTTTTATAGTGATAACTGCATATAGTAGTGCGAGGTCTTGGAAAACACAAGCACACCCCCTACAACAGACCGCTGAAAACAGCTGCTATATTTTGTCATTACAGTGAGCCGCAGCCACCTTAATACATTCATTTATGATGAGCTCTCAACAAACCTGGAACAACAGTGACCTGAGCCTTTACAGGAAATGCATTTATGTACACCTCATTCACTCAAAAGCAAGCCAAGCACAGAAAATACCCAAAGCAGTTTGCAACCAGTCAGTGTCCCAGCCAGCTGTACCATTATGCTATGCTTTGCAAAGCTTAATTCTCCTCTGGAGTTACAAGATACTCAAAACAAAGTGCATTTGGGACAGTCTCAGAATACAGGTGGTAATCCTTACTACACTGTTAAGTAATCGTGTTCCCTGCTATCTAAGCCAAGGAGGGAAGCAATGCAATGCAATTTATAGCTAAGTTACTCTCTACTGTATATGCATTGCTGCTTTTCACTGTTGTTCAAACTGACTCACATGCTAACATCAGCAGCTTCAGAAACCAAAGCAGATTGTTATACTAATAGCTGCATTCACATGCGTAAGAAACATGACTTATCAGGCTGTACGGCAGGAATGAACACCTGCGCTGCTATACCTCCAATGCCCTCAGGCTTGATTTGCCAAACTCTTCTGGCTTGATTTTCAAGTCCCTCCCCATCTTTTCTTTCCTGATTCAGGCAGGAGTTCCAGGTTGTGCAGAGCATTTACACAGGAACTGAATTTCAAAAGCCAAATACTATTTCAAGTACTATTAGAGTGTTTTAGAATAGGCAACAAAAACTTTTCTTCAGCAAATTCTGAACACATCGAGTTTCACAGCTGTACAATGTCTGTCCTTCTGCTTTTTCATCCCTCAGTGTCTATCATACAAAGCAACATACAGTAACGAACTTCACTAGATAAACTGCACTTACTCAAAGATAGTATCAGTGCTTCTTAATGGACAAATACAGACATGTGCAAGCCATACAGCACGTGACAGCAGCAATGAGATGTGCCAACAGCAAGTTTCATGTCCAAATAAAGTCTTAGTGACAATGATGCTCCAAAAAGAAGTGTTAAAATAAAAAAAAAAAAAAAAAAAGGCCAACCTTCCTCTTGGGTTCCTCCCTTTTCCTTTTGACTCTCAACATCCAGTACTTCTGCTCCTGGAATATAATCTTTGGCATCCAGTTCTCCATATTCATGAATCCGGGCTTCCAACGAGGCCTCAGTAGGCTTACCCTGTAAGTTAACAAAACACACGTTACGCAGGCTGCTATTTTAATGCCCACAAATCCATGAAAAAATTTTGGGGAAAGGAGAGTGCGGGTGGGAAAGATTAATTCTGCCTGATAAAATAAGAAGACATCTTGATTTACTATAAAATTGAACAAGCTCTAGGAATATAGTCAAGCTTCTGTAGCACAATCCTTCTGTCAATTAGTTTGATAAATTTGAACAAAGCAAATCTTAAAATCAGAGCACACCACATCTAAAGGCAGCAAGGGAGCAAGCAGGGGAAGAAGGCAGGTGTGATTCCACCTCATTATCAAGAGGCTACAAGACCAGTTCTCATCATCATTTTTGAGCACATGAGCCTATGTTGGTGGTGAATGCAATGCACATGAAATTACACTTGCCCTGAATTTCTTCTGCAGCATCTCTGGATTCAGAGAACGGAAAAGGTGTATCAGAGTTCTTGCAGACATCATCACATCTACCCAGAAAAAATAAAGGAGAGTCAGGAATAAGTACAGAAAAGCATAATTCTGTGCAAAATGAAAGCTCTCTCACAGATAGTCAGTGTTGACAGCCTGCTCATGCCTTTTTCTGAAGTTATAGCTCCCTCCGATTTCTCCAGTGCAGGATCCAGCTCTTCCCGAGGGCTATATCTTTATTAGCAAGCACTTTCCCTTCTTCAGTTTTGTCAATTAGCTCCCTGCCATAACTACCCTTGACTGTTTTATCTCCTATGTATATACACTCAAAATACAGAGAAATGCAAGCAGCATACTGAAAACGATACCTCTCAGCTCACATAAACAATTAAGTCATCACAATTGTGAAGGCTGTAACAATGGAGGACCAGACGATAGAGGAGAAGAAAGATTTAAAAGTCATATCCATGTAATACACTTACTTTTATTTTTATGAGTCTTGTACTGAACGAGGTCCTGGAGCAGATCTTCAGTCATGGCTAATGGACATCTCGCAGTGATTTCTTTTATTGCATTGATTCTAAAAAATTGCAAGGGAATTATTTTCTGACCACCACAGTTGAGAGGCACTCCCACTGGCCCAGTTATAGACTTAATTATCTGGAATTTGAAGAACCTTGTACAACATTTAGTGTAACAGAGGAGAATATCACAAGGAGCTTTCCGTGCCATGGTTCTCCAAAACTCTCCAACATCTTTGGCCCATATTCCACTTTTCAGCCATTATTTTGTCTGATCCTAGGCCTCAAGAGTCTGCAAGTGAAGTCTGGGTCCAGGCAGACACAAAAAGAAGCCAATCACCAGGCCAAGAGAAAAAAAAATAAAAAAACATCAAGAAACAGTCTGGAAGCAACAATAAGCAAGCTAAGGACAGTATAACAGAAGTCCGCAGGCTCACACAAGTTCCCTTTTAAACCACCTTCATGCACACACTTAGTATGCTACATACTTGGATTAAAACCATGCCAAGAAGAAAAGGAACAGCTCACAAAATATTCACAGCGGGTCTGCTACACACAATAGTCTGCTCCTGTCGATTGCTCCAAGGACCATTCAGCTCTCTCCTACATTTACTGATCGTTCTCTACTGCACTTAAACTAGAGCTTTCACAAATACCTCTCCTGACTAGTCAAACAAAGTACATGACAGTTTCACTAAAAGCAACGTTCAAATTTACTGTCAATAGTGAAACTTCATCCACAAAACACTTAATTTAAGAGTCCTGAACTATTCTGCTAGCCACTCACTGAGTATATACAAATATATTAATTCATAGCCAAGAGGCCTGCCCTCAAAGTAGAAATAACAATACCCAGGAAGGCTGAAAAATACAAGGCCAAACAAGAAGGCAAAAGCCCACACCATCACGAATCCCATCATTCCGGGGAATTTAAAACATTGCCAACAAAATAAGGAAAGTTTATGCTGAGATACTGTCCTAACTTGTTTTTATTCAAGCAGGTTCTTGAAAGCATACTACGAATGACAGGACTAAGTTGCAGGTGGTTTAAAAAAGAAAAATATTTGTCCACATTCAGAGAGAGTTTTGCAGGTTTTTTGTAAGATTTTTGTAAGATTTACCCACCCCACAGTCATGACCTCCCCAGAATTCTTGTCAGTGACAAAGTTGTTGGCAATGGTCATTAACACTGCCTGGATAATCTGAAAATAAGAAAAAAGGTTAAGTAAACTTAATGCATACTTAATAAAATGGTAAAAACGATTACACATTATTAACAGACAACAGAGCCCATTTCACAGAAAGATAGAGCTCAGGACTTGTCACTATAGCCTGCAAACATTTTATAGACACAAATTCTCTTGCGGAAATGAAGGCATCAGACGTAGTTGGGGGTTTTTTCATACCTTTTATACAAATCAATCCCTTGGAAGTTGCAGAAGCAGCCAAAACTACCATAAGCTTACAAAGACAAAGGGTTTGACCAGATTCCCTTTTCTCCCTCCCTGCAAAAGCACAGGGGTTTATTTCCATGCTGGCCTGCTGTCCGTTTTTAACATCACCCGATAGAGGTGGGTACTGACCTCTGGTGGTACCAGCTGATGTGAAGCCTGCGCAGCAAACAGAAGAATCTTTGTCACTTCTGGAAGATAAGACGGAAAAAAATGCCAAGTGTATTGCTGCAGCTTACTCTAGCCAATAAATGCACCACCAAAACAGTTATCTCAACAAGCTCCTCAGTCTAAGTCTCAAAACCATCTCAGTCTGAGGTTATTCGGGACAACTATTTCTCCTCTCCCACCAAGCATTAGGAACTCATCTTGTTTCCATCCCAGCAGCAGTGCAGGCCCTTAATAGGCAGCTAAGATGAGAAGAAACGCTCTAGAACTGAAGTGAAATACCAGTAAAATAAAGCAGCAACAGCTAGTCATGCTTTGCTCAACTAGTCTGGATTTGCAAAGAACTAGGGGCTCAGGAGATTTGTTTATTCCATTGCTAGAGTTCCTCAAATACTCAGCTAAGGAGCACTGAGCACACACAGCTCCCATCAAAGTCCAAAGCACTCTGCACTTCTGGAAGTCAGGGCCTTGTAATTCCTTCATCCACACTCTCTGGACTCCTCCCACTTCCTACTAACCTACTGCTACCTACTCATTTACAGCACCACTTGTAAGAACTGACTGTACGTGTGACATGATGGACCAGCAGCGTTACCTACTAGTAGCTACTCACCTCTCTGATGGGGCTGTAGGAATCTCTGAACGAAGGGGTAGAAATTAAAAAGAAAAAGCTGCAAGAAGGAAGTTGTTAACAGATTAGCTTCTCGTCTTTTAACTTGAGATCACCTTCATAGGCAGATACACTGTAAACCGATCAATGATTCTATACATTGTGCTCTCCAAACAGTTTGGATTTTATTGCACAACGCATTCTTCTGCCTTGAGTTTAATATACATGGAGATGAGGAAGTGACTTGTACAAAGGAAGTACAATGCTCAATCCCAACTCTGAAATCCAGACTGGTTCTTGTCAGACTGCACGGAATTCTAAGTAGGGCACTCTGCTGCATCATCCTACAATGTGCTGCTTCCCTTTGCCTTGGGGACACAATCTTCTCTGCCGAAACAGAAACAGACTCCAGTAATTTTTATCACACTTGGGCTGTACCTCAGCAAGTGCTGTTCATGAGCAATTGCTGGACTCCTTTGAAAAGCCTTTCTCCTTTGAATAACCTCCCAGGAGCACGCAGGTCTTGAAAAGACATGTTCTCCTCTATTTGTTAGAGACGGCCCAGCTATTCCATACCAACAGTTTTCTCTAGCAGAGCTCACTTAGTACCGCACAAATCTATGCCACTGTGCCACGCCACGAGGCCCACTGGCAACCACCTGACCATACATCTGCACTTTTCAACATAGAGGAAAATTAAACTTCATCTTCCAGAGGCACAAGGCCAGAGCATGCCACCACCCAAACCAGGCTTGCTACCATCAGACCATTATAAAATTATCAGACTATGTACCTCATGTATTCCAACTAGCCTAGATATTAGGTCCATGAGCATCATCTTCACTTCAAATCGCTCCTTACAGTTCTCCAGCTGCTTCAGCAGTTTCTCTGCAAAGTCTAGAAGAGGCAATAACAGATTTGTGGTAGACTTGAAGAGCGCAACACAGAACTCAGCTGGGATTAGGTTAAAAAAGGCAGTTAGTTTGATTTGCAGGGTTTTTTTAAGCCCCAGTGCCCTTGCACAAAAAAAATACAGGGTGGCCAGAGCACTTCTCTCAATGGGTTATTTTTCTTCTCACAAGCCTAGAAGGTCTAAGGCTGTGCAAAAGTTCAGCAGAGAGGAAAAGACGCAGAAGTCCCACAACATCATAAGCACAGGGCCAGTATTTAAAGCTAGATTTTACATACATTTTGGGTTCATCTGAAAAACGAAATCCCCAGAGGTTCACTACATCATACTAAGAACAAGTTGCGTGACATTAAACAACCATCACAATATTAACAGAAAAACATTTTTGAGGGGGGTAAGCAGAAGAGGCCATAGTAGATAAACTACTCCCCATTCACCAAATTATGGCCTGCGCACCTACAAGAAAGAGGTAGAGAGCCACATCCCGATCTGTAGCAACCTGAAGCAGATGTAATACTGCTCCTTCCTTGTCTGACCATCTACATATGTTCCACTACAACAAGCACAACAGGATCTATCTCACTTTTTTGAAGTGCTACGAAACTCTAGGATAAAGCACACTGCAAGTATCACATTGTCACATTTGTATCTACTTGTCAGTTTCATTGTCCTTGCAGAGTTGTGTCTAAGCTTCAGTGTCTGGGATTAACACATAACTTGCAAAAAGACAAAATAGAGTGCATGCTTACCTTGGGGATCATGAATCAAGTGAATAGCAGAAAAGTTGAACACCTCTGGTTTGCTCTTCTTTTTCTGTTTCTGCATGACAAAGAGCAAGAAAGACTTTTTCTTTCCACTGAGAAGCTACAAGTGCTTCAGTTTCAGGCTGCTGTTAAAAGCTGCTATTTGCCTTTCTCTTCAAAAAGAGGCCCCGCAATTTTAACAAGTAAACTGTCACTCTTTTCAACTGCATAGGGTTTTCTGCCACCTGACTTAAGAGACAACAGGGGCAGCATTAAAAAGTTTTTAAGACACCACATACTTTAAAGCTGGGGACCACACAAAGGGTACCCAGAGCAGAACTAATCCACAACTTAGACTAAGTTTGTTTCAAAACAGCTCTCTTCCAGGCAAACATAACATATGCCTGGCCAACAGACACTAGAACACTTGAGGACCTTTACCTAGAAGAGATGACAAAACATAGCTAAGTCAACAGGGGCAACAACAAGATTTCTGCCCTTGAAGGATTAAGCTAAAAAGAAGGCAAGTCAGACGCCACTCTCCTCACCTTGAGGACCTTCATTGCTTTTTCCAGTTTCTTCTTGCGCTTGGTGGTTTTCTTGTTAGTTGCATACCGCATCATCAGATCTCTGGCTGTGGGAACATCATCCTTGACAAAAAATGCAAGGAAAACAAGACTCAGGTAACATCAGGCTTCAAACGGGAATCAGAGAAATAAAAAGTATCAATATTTTTCAGGATCATGCACTGTATTTGAAAACTGTCCCTCTTCCTAAATTTCATCATACAAAAATACTAGCATTTAAAAAACCTATTCCATAAAAGTAGCCCCATACCTACATGCAATAGAGATCACGAACACTTAACAGCATATCAACACAGTAGTTTTTACAGCTGGTTAATTAGAGAGTATTGTTCAGTCACAGACAAATATTTATATCCTGTATTAGGAAGTTCTAGACTGAAATCCTGTTAGGTTATCAGCCTTCTCAAAGTAACTGAATTACGGTCATTTTTACCCAAAGGGGAAGTGGAGCACAAAAGGGAAAACTGAAGATAAAACCGATAGCTAAAAAATTAAACCAGCTTCCAATACACCAGGTGAGAGCTTCTTGCCACAATTCCGCTATACACATCTAGCAATTCACATCTTCACAAACCAGACTGACCAGCCCCTGCTTAGGTCTTCGAAGTGAATTGCTTCCTTCACTAGGAGAAGAGGAAAGCAAAAGGAGCTCTTAACATTAGTCTTTAGACAGACAGCAAAGGCATCCTGCTATCAGTTGGGGCCAGCTGTCAAAACCACTGAACTTCTTTGTGAAGCACAGAAACATCTAGAGGAAAAAAAGACGGAAAACTAAGTAACACAGAAGCGGACAGATGGCAGAGCCAGGGTCACTAGGATGACAGACCTATTAAGAGTTTGAAGAACAGAGAGGAAAAGACTTAATCACAACACCCACCTCAGATTCTGAGTCGCTGTCTTGTTTCTCATCTTCATCTCTCCCAAGAAAGAACTTCAAACTAGCAACTAATACCTGAAAAGCCAAGTAAGTTTACATAGGAGATGACAAACTGACAAGAGTATTTACAACAGCCATACACCCACATCTTAGGTCATGCAAACACTCTCCCAATTTTTTTACTAGGCATGGATATGAACAGCAAGCAAAGCAAACCACAGACTAAAAGCCACAGGTGTTTTACAGACACAGTCAATAATTGCTGCCCATCCTCAACAGTCAGAGGCACACAAAGAATCAAAAAGCAGCTGGGCTTCCGCAATGCCTGGAGCAAGTTTAAAGATGCAAATTCTCTTTCCATCATTCTGCAAGGCAATTTCAATTTAATTGCTCCATGCCAACATTATCAGGAACTCCAGCACAACCGATACCCGAGACAGTGCTCAGAACTCCAAACTTGTATTAATTTATACAGGTTTGTTGGTGGGGGTTTTTTTGTAGGTTTTGGTGGGTTGGTTTTTTATTGAATGGAACACCTTTTGGACCTTCATAATATAAGAACTTACCTCAAACCATAATACAAGTCCTTAAAACCTCCAGCACTGCAGAACTGACACGGAAGACAGAAGGCCTAAGATTCAGTCAAGCCCCAGGCAGGATGGCAGCTCTCTTAACATATAAGAAATGAGAGCTTACGGTGCTGGTTACAAGGAGGTGATACTGTGACAGTCTCTTCTGAGCAGCAATGGGAAGTGTATGTACCCTTCCCACACCAGCCCGCACTTGTTAAAAGACAAGCTTCCTATTCTGCTGCTCTGTACACAAGAGCCAAATGCCGCCTCCTCCCACAACACAAGTGGCATTTTGAAAATAAAACAAGCAGAAGACAAATCATCAGTGAAGCCTGTTAGCAACGACAGTGCCAAAATAAAAAGTTGCATCCACAGGAAAAATTCAGTTTGATCAAGGGATTTCTGTTCTCACCTTTGTCACTTTGGAAAAGCAGGCAGTTGTGATGACATTTACTGTTTTGGCATCATTCCTGGAACAAAGCAAAACATTAAGTTTGGCAATTTCAAGTCATGCTCAGAAAATTAAGTCTCATGAATTGTGACTCCTAACAAACAGGAAGATTCATGAAAGTCAAGTATCTCAACACTTCAAGGAGATTTGCAAACAAAAAAGTTAACCTTCTGTCATTTTCTTTTATTCTTGTAACATAGCAGTAGCTTCATCTGAATAAACAGACACACTTGCATTCTATCTAGTTCATGCTGTGACTGAAGGGACAGAAAAAAGAATCTCCTATAAAATAACTGAAGACAGATGACCACTTTTTCCACTGAGAAAAAAATAACCCCTCTGCCAGCATTAAAAAAAAATAAGAATAAAAAAATCAGTGCAGAATTCTAACTTACTAGGAAATCAACTGGATAGTTGAGATAAGCTATGTTCTAAAAATAAAGACAAGAAATAAAGCTGGAGGAAATAATTTGATTTTATACCAAGTCTCAGGTACTTAAAAACCTACTTAGTAAAACTGCAGAAGTCTTTACCTTTCAGAAACACAATTTTTCCGCAGTCCCTGTTTTCTCTCCCTTGTAATAATCTATTCTTATATATCCTGGAGGTACATAAACAGCAAACACTCTCCTCACCAGCGGTATCATGTTTTGCATTTGTATCTCTCTACACAGTTCCCTTCTGTGCAAGAAGCAAGTACAGCAAAGGACTTACCAACTGAACCGCTTAGAAGTCTTTAACGAGTTTTTACAGTCAAGCAGCAAGCGGTAGTGAACAGACTACCGTCTTCTCACGCCATCTACTGCTGGGTAACATCTGCTCTGGCGTTTTGTAACACAACAGAAGAATTCGGCAACAAGGTACAAGACAGCAACTGACAGTACTCAGTGTGCTTATACTCCTTTTAAGATATATCTAGGCAACAATTTTTCAGGCTACCTACTAAAAATAGGAGCTATATCATAGCTTCACAAAAAAAGCCAAAACTCAAAGCACCCATTAGATCGGTCTTCTAGAATTAACTTAGAGTTTAAAAAACAAGAAAGAAAACTAAACCAAAATTCCTCTTTCCACTGTACACAACAAGATGTATGCCAATAGTAGCAACTTTTATGTGCAACAGCTCAAAAAAGCAAGCTGCATACAACTTCTGTTTTGAATGCAATACATACAATTTACATACCGGTTTCAACTAAAATGTCAAAGATTCAACCTAAATAAATCTGAAAATTCATGCAAGACAGTATTTCCTCCCAGCTAAATTACATGCCGCGACATACAGCGCCACTGGAACACAAAGAAAATAGATATATTTAAGTTACAGCCCCGCAGCATTACATTTTGCACCACGTGCCATGAGTGATGTCAGGACGGCTGCACCACGATGAAGGGGGAACCGGTAGGAGCCTGCCAGACCTACCAAATATTCCTTCTGTAAAGCTCAATCATCACGTCCAGAGATATCTTGGCAGCAGTGGGATTGCTGTCTCTCAACATAGTGTACATGAAGTTCTGCAGCATCTAAGAAAGAAGTTTGGAAACAGTTATTATTAGAAGTCTTTCGCAATATCAAGAGGGTAAATTGAAGTATATCTGAAAGCTAAAATACTTACTGTGTTTACTTTATTGTTTTTGTGTTTAGCATTGACATTCTTGATGTCAGACACGATGTGAGTATACAAAGTCTGAAAACAGAGAAATAATACGGAGTAACCTAAGCAAGTCATTCAGAGAACAATGCAGATACATTACTGTTCCCCCAAAGTCTCTAAGTACTAAAATGAAACCACACTGATCACCACTGAGACCACTATTTTCTCCTTTAAGGTACAGTTGGAAAAACAAGAAGTTATCCTGTGAAGTCTCATGTATGCTTTATTCTTATGTGTTTTTATGAAAAGCATACTTAATTTACAAGACACTAAGGCAGGAAAATGAACAGCACAAAGTATTGCTTACAAAAAAATACAACCCCTGCTTCTTTCAGGCATGTTCTGATGGCCAGTTCAGTAATCCTGGTGGCAGAAAGCAAATATTTTCACTTTTACAGCAAAAAACCCAGACCCGGCTTTAACTAGCAGCTGGTTTGGTTTTAGGTGTTTTACTCAGAAGCTGTCCCAAAGAATTCAGTAAGGCCTGCTCTGACAGCAAAGTGTCTGTGGTTTTTACCTGCAGACACATCCAAGCTGCTCAAATGCAAACGCAGGACAGGCCTGCAGCCTGCAACAGCACGGTAAAGCTGTTTACAGCAGCAAGCTTCATTACTAACCGCACACACAGATCGAGTCCTACCTTCTGGCACTGTCGATTGCTGAAAAAGCAGAGCTATTGTAAACTATTTTATTTTTGTTACCAAGAAAGGAGAACAGCTGCCTGCCAGTGCTGCACTATTTCTGGCAAGTTGGTCAAAACCCACTGGAAATCAAGACCGGTTTTTGTAAGCACGGCTTACTTTTCGTAGAAGCTTATCATGACACCGCAGCAGTTGAAAGAAGAGCTCCAGCAAACTCGTTGGATTTATTAGATTCTTGTTTCTTAGTAAGATCAAAGCCTTACAGAACGTCTGTAAGAGAAAAAACAGGCAACCGGAACCAAAATCTCATCATGCTCTGCGGTCTCCATCTTTATCAGAAAACTGAAAAGCAAACCGTAAGCTCTAATCCCACATATCGAGGACACCGCCTGCCCAAAAGGCGCTTCGGTGCCGGTCCTTACCATGCGGAGGTCGGCATCCAGGACGGTGTGGTGGTAGGAGAGCAGCTCCTTCAGCTGCTGGGGAAAGCTGGCCATGTGTTCCGGGTAGCAGTGCGCAACCTGGGGAGAGACAGACCCAGCTGAACCCGCTCGCGGAAACCCGGGGTCACCTCGCCGATTCGAGGAACGAGTATTCGGTAGTGAAGTATTCTTTATCGCAGCGCTGGAAGCACGGGGGATCGCTCCTCCAAACGTGCTTGCCTGCTGGGGCTAATTGTATAGGTTAAATGCATGTCTTACATACATATTCATTAGATTTCCAAGAAATGTTATACATATTCACTGGTTTTCCAAGAAGTCATTAACATACGTAAAAGTCCTTTACACAGGCGCGTTGAAGGTCTTTGGTGGTCTTCTGGAGTCCTCTGGTGGTCGTCCATAGTCTTCCTCACTTGTCCACTGT
>JAVJGG010000007.1:7684702-7714949 GCA_035590195.1 Aviceda cuculoides | reverse complement strand
TTTTTCTTAATAAGGAAAAAAGTGCAAGCTTTATTTTTGGTGGGGTTTTTTTGAGGACGTTATGGAGAATATCATATATTTGTTGTAAGTAAGATTAATTACTGTGTTAGATTAGGAATTCTGCAGAAAGAATCCTGTAGTAGTATTACAGAGTGATTTTTTTCTTAATTATTATTTTGAGTCAGTGTTTGAACTGCATAAGCTTTAATTTTTTTTCTGAGGATTATGAGCTCAAGGATTTTGTGTTTTTTATTTAATACAGAGTAAAGAATGGTTTTTTAAAAAATACTTTTTATACATGTAAAGCTCTTAAACATGAGGGTAGTTGTTGTTGGATCACAGAAAATAAGCTTGGGCTTTCTTTTTTTTTAAACTGTTTTTAAGTATGGAAAAAACCTTTAAAAAGCTTACTGTAGAGACTTCTATTATAGTAACTTTTTTTTCAGTTTTACTTTTTGTGTGAGTTGATGCATGGGTTAAGTATGCCCTAAAAAAAAAAAAAAAATTCCAAAATGCTTCAATTTCAAGCAGTGTTTTTTCTTCTTATGGTAAATCAGGAAATTGGATTCTATGAAAAACTTAAGAAAAGAAGGAAAGATGTTATGTAGGTCACTATTAAGGCATTAAGATGTTATTCTCTAAATTACTTTTTTCTAATTTCTTTCATGTATTAAGCTGTATTTGGGGTTGCAGTGTTCATGGATGGAGTAAAATTTCATGTGATTATAGGTTGAGAATTCAGAGATGAGCAGCTATGGGTTCCTGCTTTGCCCAGACCTAGATTTGTGTCTATCTTACCAGGTTACCGAGGGCAGTGGTTGTTTATGTAATGAATGCTTGTTCTGCTGCTTTCGTGTTAAATGAGCTTTTGAGCTGACTGGTTCCTCTTGGAAGGAGCAGAGCCTGCAAGCCCTAAGATGGATTTGACAAAAGCTCTTGTGTACTGGGCTGCAATAACCAAAAAGAAGAAAAATACATCTTACCTTGCTGTTGTCAGCCCTGTCTTCTGTCTCGTCAAGAGCTGCAGAGTGTTCAGAATGTCTGGGAGGTTTTACTTAAATTCCTATAGTGTATTTCATGGCTAACATCTCACTTAAATTCTGGGTGATTTCCTGGCCTTCAGCTGTTGCACAGAATTTGTCTTCCTGGACTTAATTCTTGCTTTTCTGTAATTGAGATTAGGGTCAGTGGTCTCCTCCTTTTGGGGAAAAAAAAAAAAGTCTCAAAGCCCAACACAAATATTTATTTCTGCATTATGTTACAGACTCACAAATTATTTGCAGACTGAGACATAGTAACTGCGTTGTCTTAGTCAACAAAGTTGGGTGATGTTAGAATAACAGCCGTGATAAATGCTCAGTCATTTGCAGCTCTAGCGGGAGAAAAACAATCCCAGTCGGTACTGGTGGTGTAAAGCAATCTGTGTGGCGCTAGAGGATGTTCAGCCTTAGCTTTGCATGTGGTGGCACTCCTTTGCTCGCTGCACAAATGCAGCACTGCATAGAATCATCTGGAGGCAGTAAGTTTTTTTCAAATCTGTTTTTAAAGGTCAAAACCAGCCTATCCTGAGTATTAGTAGTACCCAACTAGCAAAGACTTGTTTGAAATGACAAATTTTTATCCAAAGGTTGCTTAAATACCCCAAAAGTTTTGTCTTCAAATGTATACCCTTTAATGTTTTATGAGGATTACAGGGTAGAAGTGGAAAACAACTCAAACTTTAACTTCTCAGACTGTACTTCACAGCTGAGTTTGAAGGCTTTGATTTACAAAAACATTGACCAAAACTAGCCAATGGCAGTGTAAATAGTGCTGGACTGACAGGTTTCTAAGTTGTAGTCAAGCAATTGCAAATCCTTTTTGTTTTCGTGCTTTTCCACACCTCTCAATCCATTCTCGTGTTATATAAACATGATGGCTGCAAAAAAAAGTACCTTCAGTGCTGAAGCAAGGGTGGGGAAAGCTTGCTAGGTCTCCACCCCGAGTCCTGTGTCTGCTAATGCCTCGAGCACTTTTGTTCAGTCTTGGATGTATGATGTTAATTTTGTTTCATTAACTGCTGAAAGAGTAAAAAAGAGAGCCTCTTAGGTTTTTATTCCCTTGCAGCTCCAGGGTATCAAAGCTTGCCCCAAAATGTGCGAAAACATTTCTCCATATGTCCTTTCTGGAGATTAGAAATGCTCACCAGCTGTTTTACTCAGGACCAGTGCTGAGTAACAGCCTTCTCTGCAACTAGGCCATTGACTACGGACTTGCTCTGTAGCGAAGGCTGAGAATTCAGCTCAAGAAACATTAGTGGGGTGGTGTGAGCACAGGGGAGCCAGGTAAACATCCCTCCCCCCCCCTCCCAATTAAGTTAGAGCTATCCTTTTTGAAGTATTTACTTGGTGTGAGAAGCATCGTGTATGGTGAGAGCCACACACTCTTGAGATGTATCTGTGATTTAATTTTTTCCTTGCTTTAAAAAAAGCTGTTAGTGACCAGGAGTGACAGTGGTATTAAACCTGTGCTGTTCATTATTCCTAAGCTCTGCCATCAGCTTGATGGGTAAGAGAATCCCCAGGTGTCTTATGCCTAATGGAAACCTTTTCAGTGTGTCTTTTTGGATTGCACTATTTACTGAGTCTATGTACTTGGTTACAAGTCTACCTTCTGGTCTGGTTGCTGCTAACAAGCGTGGTAATACTTCAGTAAGAAAAGAATCCAATGTATGACTCTATCTAACCTAAGAATACAATGCAAGTTAGCATCACTTGTTAGAACGAGGGGCAGTAAGGGCACATGTTGTAATTCAGATTCAGGATGAGATACCTGCTCGTATTTACAATTTGACTTATTTTTCAGGTTTTGAGATGGCTTTTAGATTCAACAACTGAAAGATTTTAACCCAGCGTGTTCAGGTCCTACATGTGCTTATTTAAATCAAGATGTTATCATCTAGAACTGTCTTGTTTCTAGATTCCAGTTGTCGTCAGGGTTTGGAAGTCTATGGAATTCCAAGGTTTTGATATACTTATGGGTGTCTTAACAATTACAACAATCTGGAGGATCTGAGGAGCAAAGCAATGCTTTTTTAACCCTGAGCGTGCAATCCTTTGAAGTTCTATTGCACACTTGCCTTTTCTGGCTGTAAAAGCATGAAAGGAATTCCTGTTACCTACCTCTATAATACTCAACCCTTCTTTAGATTATTTGCCTAGGCATCTTTTACACAATTATTCAGTGGTCATGCTGTCATAAGAAAAAGGAAATAAACATCTCAGTTCTGTTAGGAGCAATACACTACCCGTCAGTGCTGTGCGCTCTAAATTGCTTTCACTATTTACTTATATCAGTTCAATTTGACTGCATTCCATTCCTGGTCCATATGTTTCAAGCTTCCCAGTAAGTGTGGGATTGATAATTAACATGCCAGAAGCTGTGCAAGGGCAGCATCCTTTGGAAAAGGCTGGCATCACTCTTGCAGTCGGGGCAAATCTGTACCAGTGTTGCCACCTGGTATCCAAGGTGGGGTGTGTTCTTTCACCAGAAAAAGGGGGAAAGGCTTATTAGTCTTGTTTACTAAGACACAACAGGGTTTCCAGGGTATTTCCTTGTATTTCTGCACTTGACAGGAAGAGAAATGGCAAAAAGGAAAATGACTTTGTGTTCCTTTGAGGGGAAGCACACATTAAATGATTGTATACTTTAAGGCTTTGTTATGTCTGGGTGGTTTGCTTTGGTACAGACTTGCTACTTATTAGTTTCAGCTTGACAGATATTGTAGGAATGTGCTCTTTAGAGTTTTTAGTCATCTGCTCTGTCGTGACAGCCCCTGGAAATACATGGATCTGTCTTCAGTGCAAGCAGTGCAGATCTGAGTTGTGGATGAGAGAAGTAAGAGTCAAGACAACAACCTGGCTGTATTTAAAAAACAATTTTAAAAAACCCACCTTCAGATGCTTGTGTTTTCCATGGGGTACCTCGATAGCCCTCACTCCACTTGATTAATAAAAGAAAGCTTTATACTACACCATGGGGTTTTCTAGGCAGATCCCCACTGTCTGTCCGTGAGGATGTCCTGCTCCCTTGCACATCTGGAACGGCTTCCCTGGGAGGGGCAGCATCAGCTGGGAGGTTCCACCAGTCCTTGCAAGGCTGCTACATCTGCCTGGCAAGGCCACCCAGCCTAGAAATCTTGTTTCTGCAAACCAGGCTGTGCACTCGTGGTCCTTATTTTGGGTCATGATCCAGAGTGACTATTCCTGACTGAAGTCAGGGAAAGCACAAGCAAGAAAGCAAGAGTATTTCCTGATCCTACTGTGAAGTTTCCTTTGTAAACATGAGCCAAAAATGGTACAATCTTACCTTAAAGGCTGATCCCTCCTTCTAAGGAAGACTAGTCTGAGAGTGTCCCTATGACAGGCTCGCTGAAATCTGCTGTTGGCTTGTGCCCATGACAGCAAACACCCCACAGTCAAAAAACTTAGCGGTGGTTGCGCTGGGTAGCCTGAGAGAGACAACAGAGCTGCAGTCAGCAATCAACTTAATTATTCTACCTCAGAAGTAAGGTGGCTTACAGTAACCATTTTCTGGATGAATATGTCGAGACCTCTTGTAGGATTAATGCTCCTCAGTCAGTTGTTATGTTCTTACCTGGTTTTGTTGGGTCAGATTGTAAACCATCTCTCAGAGTAGGCTTTGGTGCTACAAGCCCCAATACTGGGCTTTTTAGCAAAAAAAAAAAAAAAAAGACTTGGAAGACTTACGTATGTCATTCTTCTCATATCTCTGTAGACTTTCCATAAAGCAAAAAATTTCCTGTCCTAAATCCAGTAAGGTGTGTTAGGACAGGAGCTGAGAGTTGGGACTTAATTCCGTTAGACAAGCTTAGATACCTGTGGGTGTCCTACCTGGCTTACAGCAGCCAGGGCAGGGCGGCCCAGATCTCTCCTGGTCCCTCTTATGTGCCTGCTGGCCCTGTGACCCATCTTGGTGAGCATTAGATCGCCATGTTTAGGCAAATGAAGGGAGACCCCAGTCTCTGAGCCATGGGGTTCTGGTATATTTTAAGGTAACTCTCCACCTGTCTCTTGCCGGGTAACCGTCCTGCTCTGACTGAAATAATTCGGTATTACCTGAATAGGCAAGAGAAATAGTTAAGTAAATCTAACTACATGATATAGCTATATATAAGTTCATGAAATACTCATTTAATTAGGACCTGGCATGCTGGGATGTCAGTACTGAGAGTTGAGAGTCATTGTTTCTCTCAGCTACTCAGTAAATACATCTATTAACAATATCTATGTGTGTATATACACATAATGTGCCAAACAAGCTCAGCTTTGTCTAGTCTCTTTCATGTGCGTTTTCTCGAGGCCGAACAAATTGATCATTTGATTATCTAAGTATTAACCATTCACTCTTTCTCACAGACTTGCTTTTTAGACTTAGAAGTTTCTATTCCCTCCCCCCTTGTAACTTTGAGGAAAAGTAATTCTGCTTACACTTGGGCTCTGCCTTCCCTGGGTTACAGCCCAAGACAGAGGTACCCTGCTGCTGGAGACAAGCAAAATATTCCGCCTCGGCGTGCTAGTGCTTCAGTATGAGGTGTAGATCAGAGCTCACCTTAAAGCTGACTGCCTCAAAATCGCTCCTTTTCCTCCGGAGAGCGGTCACTCTTTTTCGGTATGACTGAAGAAGTAACACCCAAAGGCTGCTCCGAGCTGCCTTGAAGTGCTGCTCAATTTGGTTTTAACTGTTTTCTTATTGTCCAGGACGGCATGGAAGAAAGCAATACTGGGGCAGGGATTGTGTGTTGTGGTGCACAAACACATTTTGATGCCAGAAAGAATATCAACCCAGTGCCTACAGGTGTTGGAATACCACCTATATAAACACTTTAATTTGAGCTTCCAGTGTGCATGTAAATTATTCAATATGCTGAGGCAGTGCAATGAGAATGGGACGAGGAATTAGCAGAATGTATTCCCCAAGCTGCTGAGGAGAGCTACTCCAGTGTACTCTAGTTATCCTAAGTCATTCCTTTTAAATTCCTCTACCAGTCTGTGTCATCATTCAAAACCACAAGAAGTTAAGAGATAACACCAGAGGCTGACCCATGTTTCCTTCTTATTTTTCTTGGAGAGCAATGTTAAAGAACACTTAGTAAAGGCACGTGGAACAGTTTATTGCATCATCTTTCAGCAGCAGGAAGACTTTGGTTGTTCAGTCGTAAATAAGTGCCGGTGTTGAAAAGATAAGCATATATGTTGTGGCAAAATAAAATTCTGCTTTAATTCCAATATTTTTCTCCACAGTCCCCAGGAGTTCTCTGCATGTTTCTTTGTGTGAAGAAAGCTTTTGCTCTAGGCAGATACCGAGTTGCGAATCCGGTTTCCACAACAACCAACTGCAAACATACCTAGTGCATTATGCCAGTAGGGACTTAAAACTAGTGCCTTGCTTGTCTGAAGCAACGCTGCTGAAGTGTTAGCTTCTACAGATTTTCTTGCAGATTTTTCATATTTTCAGATTATCTGGAAATTTTATTGCAGAGTGCTGTGGAGGTAACTTTCTCTACATCAGTTAACGCAGGCTAAGATGTTATTTTTCCCTATGGTGTCTTCACTGGCAGAGTGGTAAGATATCAGGTAGGTACTTAGCTGTTGACAGTTCTTAATAATTCCTTCTTAGAACACATTTTGCCTCTGCATTAAGCAATTCCTGAGTAACTCTGTATAAAATGTGTGATATCCTAAGTACTGATATTGCAGTATTTGACATTGCAAGTACATTGATTTCCTCTTACACAAACTTTTTCGGCTATTCATTTTTATTATGCTTTAGCAAGCAAGGACTATGTTGCTAAGGTACTGAAAGTAGCAATTTAAGATACCTGTCAGTTGTCGCTTGATCATTTAAGCCAATTGAGGTAAAAAAGAAACTACCTATGCAAGTGTGGTGAGCAGCCTGACCTGGTAGTACCATGTACAACTTAAACCATGAAATCTAGGTGGAAGAAGTGAATTCTGTGGATGTTAGAGCAAGGCAAGAGTGAGTAACAGCACATCGATGTCGGCAGGCTGGCCTGAAGCATCAGAAGACTTCTTGAGCTTCAGTATGGTCTCTGTCTCAAGTCAGGCAGCCGCTCCAAGCTCTGGAGGGGATATTAACAAGTGGAAGTCTGCTACGTAAATGGTATTTGTGACCGTAAAATCAGGTAAAAGACGGGATCAGTTAAAAGTGGGGATTTAGCAGTCTTGCAGACAAGGAGCCATAGAGTTCAGCCGGGCACCCAAGAACTTGTGCTGCGTATCCAGAACCTTTTTATGCCTCAGGAGACAGACCACGTATGGCAGTATTGTCAGGGCCGTGGCAGTCGTTAGGACTAAGTATTAGCTCATGTTTGTAGGTAAAAAGATAAAGTCTTGACCAGATGTGTCCACAGTGTCTGGGGCAGTGTTGCTTTTACATAAAGGCACACAGAGGCTAAGAGTGGGCAATAGGCGTGCGTGCTCCTGCAGAGGTGGCTGTGGTGGCACTTTTTGCAGCAGCATTTGGATGCTCTGCTTAGCACCTGAACCTTCATCTGGAAAAACATAACCACCTGTGCTGTGTAGCTGAAAATCTCTGTATCTGGCTATGTGTTACTAGAGAGGAATCTGAACTAGCTTGTGCATGGCTTTGTAGAAGCGTCTCAGCTCTTAGTGTAAATAGACAGACTTCCCAGCTGCTGAATGATTTGGCAGAAAAAAGCAATGCCCTGCTAGCCTCCAAAGAAGAAGTGAAACAGAGGAAACTAGGGTGCAAAATGCAGAATGGCTGGGGATTAGCGATGCCCGTCTTGTTTTTTGCCGTTAGATTTGTAGCAGAGTCTTTACCTTCCCATAGCATAGACAATGTTGTTCTGGGGAAGATAGTAAATATGAAGTCACTACTTTCTTGTCCTGTGTTTAATCCCTACAGATCAAAGAGGATTTAAATGAGTTTCATAACTGTAAATCACTCTGTTACCATGCTTGTGGGGTTCCTCAGGTAGTGTTTGGAGATAAAAATCGCTGCCACCTGGGAGTTCCTTCAGCCTCTGACCTTTTCAGCAAACAACCAGAGGGTCTCTTATTCCAGTTTGCCTGCTCCAGGCCGCCACGGCCAGCCTCCTACCAGCGTCCCCTTCAACAACCTGAACCACTTTGGAAAGAGCAGGTTGGACGCTGTATCTGCAAGCTCTGGAAAATGAAGGTTGGTTCAACTACCAACTCTTAAGCCCTTCTTGAAACATTAAACTAATTTGGTAGGCCACAAATGAAATGTGGAGTGGCTGAAAGCTGGAAAAGTTGTGGTCAACTGGAATGAGGCATTCGTAAGGAATGTTGGTGATTTGAACATAAACCTTCAAAATATTTTTACATCATTGAAGCAATATACATATGTATAAAATAAATGTCTTGAAACAGAAGCTCTGTAACACTGACAATTTTTTTATTTAAAACCAAATTTTTGAAACGTCAGGATTTCTGGGAGCTGGAAATCCTGGGGTTTGGTGGGTATCCTTCCTACAGATTAAGTCAGTGTTTTATAAGCTTTTCTCAAAAGTTTAGTAGCAGCGAACTGCTGGCCAGTGTGGGTAAACATGCTTGGAGTTGAATATCCACTTGTACTCTAAATGTGCTCCAGTCTTTTTGATTAGAATACAGCCTTTAACCTGTACTTAATCTAATTTGCTTACAGAAGGGCAAAAATGTCTTATAAGGACTTTGGAGAAAGCAGACTGAGGTTCTCGGACTCCCTTAATGGCCAGCGCTGGATATTCCTGAAAAAAGGTCTAGATGATTTCAGAGATGGCTTTCCTCCTTCATGTGATAACATGATTGTGGACGGTAGAAAGCGGCCTGTCTCAATTACCCTTCAAAACCGCACACCGAAATCTTTGTCCGCAATTCCATGGAAGAAAAGGAGGAAGTGTGCCAAAACGAAGGTCTGTCTTTCTAAGCTCAGCCTGCTGCAGCAAGCCAGGAGGGATTATGTTGCACAGATAGAGTGCTGTCTGAACCAGCACCCCATAATTCTCCACCCATGCTTGGAAAAAAGTATCTCTGCAAAGGTAATGATTTTGTAATCCTGTTTAAACACTGTTTCTTGGGAGAGTCGGAATGGGCGACTAACCTAGCACGCAGCTACTGTTGTCAATTAAAAAAAAATACCACAGCAACTTGTGTTTCTTTCCAAAGAAAAAAGAAGGCAACTAATACTAAAGGTAACTTAGATTTAGACGGTAGGTCCAAACTGTCAGCAAGTTAATTGTGGAACAATATTGCAAATGGGCTGATTGAGGAATCTAGTGCCTGCCATCAACAGATTACAGAAAATGCATTACCTGTTAAGCTATCGCCAGGCATTGACGCAAAAGGACATTACAGAGCAGGAAGCATATCTAATCAGAACTGATAAGTTAGGAATATGCCCAAGATAGCAGAGTACATCTCATTACCTTTATTTTTCAGCATGTTTACAGAATCATCCCTCTTCTCCCAGTTTCCAGTTCTTCAACTTTCTTTGCTTCATGCAAGCAAAAGCTAGCAGGTCCTTGTCTCTTGTGCGGCTGGGAACTTCTGCAACATGTTTGTTTAGATGCTGCAGATGGAGGACAGTGACCAGATACAGTGGCAAAATTAAGCTTTTTGCTTGTAGTATCTTTCAAAAGGAACGGGAGAGCTCAGAGACTTTTCGATGGGACAGGCTTCATGCTACAGAAGATGGGGTGAAAGCTCTTAGTATTGTTTAGCTTTGTCTAATGCGGTATACTCACCTAAGGCTTGGATGCAGTAAGATGATGGATAGCTTCGTTGGGAGAAGCCTTAAAATTCAGAAAAGGGAGCTGGGTCTCTGTGAGACCAGGCAATAGCAGAGCTCTCCCCAGTCCCAGGCTGCTATTGCTGGGGCAATGGGATGATGAAACGAGGGATTGTACTGAAAGGAAGGAAAGTTAAAAGCAGCTGAAGGCAAACTTTGTATGTGATACGACAGATTGCCATACAGAATTGCAGAGACTAGAATTTCAGCATGATTCGCAGGTCTAGCAAGCAACCTGGGTTGCAATTAATACTTTAGAGATTTTTGAAGAAGGTCTGTTAATTGAGGCCTGTGGACTATGAACTGCCTTAACGGCTAGTAGATCCAGGGAGACATGCATGTTGGGCAGTCCTTCCCACTGCCCCCAAGCAGACTTCTTCCAATTGGGTTATTTTTGAACACGGGCTGTCTTTTTGCTTGGCTTGCAGCTCTTGAGAGAGGTTGCCGGTGTCCTGGATCCTGAAATGCTTTTGAAGAGAAAGTCTGGCTACAGTGACCATGAACAGGAGAACCAACCCCTTCAAGAGGTGCTGGATCATATGGAGGACACGCAAAGCAGATTAACAGCTGCCAAGACACGAGTGCAGTGAGTATGGGACAAGATGAACACGGCAACAAAAATGGGTCCAAATGCCCCCTTCTCCGTGATGAGTGGAAAAAGGAATTTAAGCACTTAATTAAAACCTATATCGATCTGCCATGGGAGTAGTTTTCATTATAAGATAGGTTTCCTTGCCTTCCTCAATGATACTGGTAAATTAATTGATATCCCATTCAGAGACCAGTCAGGATTAGTTCTGACTGATACAAAAACATAAGGAGGCAGCCTCACTGGTGATTAGTTTTACAGGCTGAACTAGCGAAGGCAAAATAAGTGGTGTCACTTTATTCTTCCCTAAGCACGTCTAATAACGGCAAAAAGGCAGAGTGATGGACGCATACAGCTCCGAGCTTCGATTTTTTAGGATTTTCTATTTTGAAGGTGGCAGGTTATTTCAAGCCTTGCATCCAAACCCCGGGACTGTGCTGTTTAATACAGCAGGTACAGCCCTTTCTTCCATTTGGGAAGGTGGTCGTAGCAACTGGTTCGAATTGCTCAAGCTATTCCTTGCAGAAATCATGCTATGTCCAGTGATAAACTGCACCACCAGTGATCCAAAGGCGTATGTGCAAACACAGGATCCAGCTTTAAGCTGTTGTCTAATACCGACTGTGCGGCGATGGCTACTGCTGCAGCTAATCAAAGGGTGTCTCAGATGGTATTGCATTAATATCTGCAGAGGCACAGAGTCTCGAGACAAAAACCCGTGTACACACCTTTCCGAGAAGGTAGCAGCAAGAGAGAAGGAGGCCGTGCCAACTGAATTCACTCCCCCTGATGAACGTGTAAAGCAAGTAACCAAGCATTTCTGTGACTGGGTTATGTCTTTGGTAAGTAAACCTAAACTGCCACCGCCTGCTCTCTTTGATTCCAGAAACATAATTACTTCATTTAGTCTAAATGTCTTTGGACTTAAAAAGTAAAAATGTGGCTCTGGATGTGTGAATCTGAGAGCCGAAGTCAAAACCAAGGCTTCTTGTTTGACACTCAGCTCTGATGTCCTGTTGTGACTAATAGGGCTCAGCCCACTAAAATGTAAAGCAAGGTATAAGTATCATTATAGAAAAATACTGCTAATTAAGTTTGCTTCAGAAAGTTTTGTTGTTGGTTGGTTCCCCCACCCCACCCCCTGGGAAGCCATCCATGCCCAAATTACTATTTAACTGTCTCACCTTGGAGCAGTCCCCTTTTAACTGAAATTAATACACCAATTTATGTGTTGGTTTCAAGCTGACTCTGTGCTTATCTCATCGCTGTGATGATGCTAATGCAAGCATACTTGTAGATCAGCTGAAACTGTGATGCTGAGTTTAATGGTACTACAGACTGGAGTGAGGGGAGTGGGGGGAGAAATGCATGCAATAAAATACTAGTAATGAGATGTTGCTTTCTTCCCCGCTCTGAGAATGTCCTGGGGTTATTGTTCCAGGGAGGAGGGAACTGCAGGATTGATGAAGATACCCTCGTGAGCTTGCTCAACACCAGCTGTGAGAGGGAGGCCAGGGTCCCTTCACCTTTCCATACTGTGAAATTCAACACTGTGGAAGCAAAGCAGTCAAAGAGCCAGGAGATTTCGCCTCCCCAGTTAGCTATCAGGAGTTCTCATCACCTAAGGAGCTTGTCCTGCCAGGTTAAGGTAAAGAGCCCACATTTACATTTACATAATTCTAATTGTTTTGGGTGATCTATGGGGGAGGGTGCCTGCTGAAGATGATCAGGGAGCCTCTTTTTTCCAGGGAGCACTTGATATTTCACTATAATTTTATCTTAAGGATCCAGCTTGCAGTTGGAAAAGGAAACGTTCTGTAATAGTTACTTTTTTACACGCAGCAGTGCAGTGAAATAGGAGAATGACACGCAAGAGTATTATTTAGTGCTCAACCATACAGCCTTTGGTGGTCAAACTAAAGGCTTCTTGGCGGTTTTGCTTGTATCCAAAGCCAATGAAATCAACAGAAAACCATGGTTGAATACTGTGTGAGCTTTGGATTGAGTGCAGGACATCATGTCTGAGCCATCTCAGGATGTGGTTTGTTAGATGTTACAGTTCAGGAAGTCTTCAGTGCCGAGCGTATCTGTGGCCCTGATGTAGGAGAGCAGAGGGACTGGTGTAGGCGTCAACAACTAGAAGACGAAGCACAGGGCAATGACCATCCAGTCCCTACCTTTCCCATTACCTGCTTTTCCTGCTCTATTTTCTTTTAATCGTTGGATACATAATCAAAGGCCATATATGGTTGAGGTTAAAACTGGAGGAGGCTGTTAAAGAAGTTTCTTTGCAGTTCAAACCCTACATTTCCCATAGCAGAGTCTCAGGCATCAAATCTTGTAAAAAAAATAATTTATTCAAATGGTATAACCAGAGAAAAAAAAAGCTCAAGCTGGGTGCCTCTGGAGAGGGACCCCGAACAAAGAAATCCCTGGGCAATTATAACCTTAAAATCTACGCACCCATCCCTCATGCGTTCTGCCCGTGTTGTTTGGTCTGATGGTGATTCTGGTCTGCCATCTAACACCTTACTGGATTCCTTCGCCGTCTCCAGGCAGGCTGTTATCCCTTGAGTTGCAGCTTCTGCTGACAGCTGCGGCCTCCTTACCTTCTGGTTTGTGCTGGATCTGGAGGAAGTCTTTTGCTTAAGTAAGTGAAAGTTCAGCGAATCTAGGTGAAACTTAACAGCTTGTGGCCTAAGGCTTCAGCAAATGTAGCTGCTCGTGCTAAGGAAGTACTGCTAAACAAACAGTATACCAATCACACAGTATTATGCTGTGACCCCTGAGTCGTAATGCGAGTGATTAACTCTGAGCTATTAATTCTGTTTAAAACTTATTAAGCTAAACAACTAGCATTTCTTAACAAGGGTTTTAGGGAAAATATTTGCTAGAGGATTGTAGGTAAGAGGTGGAAGTTAGGTGAGTTCTGGCTTAACTGAAAGTTTGCATTTCTCTAACCGTGTAGCTAGTTTTTTTCCATGTTCAGAATCTGATTTTGAAATTAAAAACATACATTGAGCCTCTGACTCACAAAGTATGAACCTCACAGACTTCCTTCCCAGGTTCTCACAAAAACCAGTTATTAAAAAAAACCCCAGACAATGGTCAGATGACTTGAGGGTAGTGATTTCCAGAAGTAGCTTTTAATACTGTTTGCCTTTGTGGGGGTAAAAGGGAAGAAATTTCTAGTCACGCATTGTCATCAGCCACCACCTTTGTACTGTACAGTTGTAGGGTACAAGATCATCGCTGGTGGACCCTTCGGAGGTGTTATTCGGGTTCTGTGACACTGTCTGTACTGCCTATGGTGTGAGGGACAAATGCCAACATGATTCAAGAACATTGCAACGGGGTTTTTTTTGCAGGTCCTTTCCCGAACAAAATCGGAAAAGATCAGATATGGAGCGTGGTATCTTGATCCCAAAACATGGAGAAAACAGAAAGCGAATGAACCACTAAAAGCTCCAGAGGCAACAATCAATAGCCTCGGGAATGCAAAGAACCGCTCTGAAAAGGTATGGTGAATATAAAAAAAAAAAAAGTGATAATGTTCTTTTGTGACATAGCTATGAGAGATTATTTCCTGATGGGAATGTCTCTGGGTACTGTTTTGTGCCTGACAGCCACAAACAGATGTGGAACAGACCATGTTATCCAAGCTGAGATATCCAGGGTTCAAACAAGATCATTCACTTGGATTAGACTGTGGCTTCATGGCACCTGTATGCGGACAATTGCTCTAGAAGGCAAATAAATCTTGTTTTAGTTGAAGTAGCTGTTGTAAATCTAGTTTCTTAAATGCTCATAGTATCATACGTGGCCAAAATGCATTCATATGCAATTGGTACCTTTACGGTGTTTCTGTCTTGATTTTGACTGTAATACCTGTCTTGACAAAGGTGCTGGATTCAGCTGTGATACGAAGTGTTATTAGGAGGAGTTTGAAGAGCAGACATGTTCTTCAATTGCTGGGTTTACTTAGATGTAGGTTTAGTTTCCTTTTTATTTAAAAAAAAAATAAATAAAAAAACATCTACTCCATCTTCACACTTACTACACGGTAAAAAGGCAATACATCGTTCATGCTCTAGAGGGCAGTCCTTCCAAAAGTAAAACTGAGGAGTTGCATGTGACTAAAATCACGCCACATGCAAAGGGCTGGTGAGCTGGATGACAAGTGTCACTCCTGTTTTGTGAAGAAACGCTGTCTGTAAAAGAAAGGACGAAGTTTTGCAGAGAGGATGTCTGGGAACAGCTGAGCTCAGAAGAACACAGAGGCAAAGGTTATGCTTTTGTTAACACTGCCTAAAAATAAAGGCAAAGCTTACAGTTGAATAATAACCCACCTAATTTTATCCAGCCCCTCCAGGAACAGATTGCAGACTATCGAGGGTAGGTGTGGTTACTTGGATAATGAAGAATAACCTTTCCTGCCTTCCTTATCAAAGATTCTGGTGGAAATGACTTTGCGTAGCACAGGACATCACATTACAGGTTCATAGGTTATAATTTGCTAAAATGGACTTCACATTCATGAAGCAACCTCATTTCTTTGAAAAGAAAAAATGACATCTCAACTAGTTAGAGCTGTTAGCAGTTAAAATACTTGTTGGCTGATAAGTTTTCATGAGAGCTGGACAGATATATGCTGCGTGGTTTCTTTAAGTACATGGAACCTGTATATAAAAATAAAATCTGAATGTTCTATTTTCATCTACCGTGGAAATGAATTCAGGAGGTGGAAGTCACACAGCTCCACAGCACACAGGCCTTTAAGGATTTCCTGGAAAGAAAGGGCTACAGAAAGCCTTGGGTGAGTCATGGGAATCTGCCGAGGGTGTTGTCTGTGTCCCCGTGTTGACGTGCTTGTGGCTATTGCTGCGTTGTCCCAAGGTCCTGGTTGTAAAACCGCCGAGATGAGGGACCTCTGGTTCTTTTCTCTTCTGTGTGTTGGACTTTTTGGAGGGGAGCAACTGGTGTAATTGCAAATGGGGCTTCAGAGGACAGCTGGGGCTCAGTTGAGCAGGGGGTCTTGGAAGCGGTGCTGGGATCCCCCTGTTCGGGCTTCGTGTGAAGGACCAGTACGAAGCGGCATCCTGGGAGCAAGTGAACAGGTACTTTGATGTACACCTGGGGCTCGTATAGCTTTGCAGCTTGCGTGGCTGACCTTCTTATGTGCCATCGGCATGTGCAGAAGTCAGTGCTAATGTTAACTGTGGGTACAAAACAGATTTCAACCTCTTAATGCCTGAGAAGGGACTTCACTGAGTTTGATCTCATACCGTAAGCAACAGCTGCAACTGAGCAATATGTGCACTGGATTTTTGACCCTGTCTCTTTACATATTTTCATCTTTTTCTTCAATTTCTCTCGAAGAGTCATTTGAGGGTATTAATCATGCTTATGTTAAATCTTTCGTTTCAGTTCCTTCTGAAAATGCTGGCTGGGGAAAATGATAGTAGAGCTCTGGAGGAGACATCCAAAGCTTGCAAGAAAGTGTCTGAAGAGATATGACAAAGTAAGAGAAGTTATTTTCATGACCATGAATTAAAACAGATTTCTAAATTATCTCAACATCAATAGAAGCTAGTAGCTGAGCTGCTCCTAAATGAATATTCTTCCATTAGAATAAACTTAAAGGCGGTTTTGAGTTACTTCTGAAATGGCCAGGTAGTTTGACAATGAAATGTGGGCTACCACATTCCAGGCACAAACCACTTGGCTACTTTAGCAGTGCTTGGGCTTGGCTAGAAAGCACCGATGATGTTTTGTGCTGTAACATGCTCGCTTAGTCGAAGACCGTGGTCAACAAACAACTTATTGGTTTTTAAGCATCTGCGTTGTGCTTACTGCTTTACAGAATGTGAAAAAGTGATCTCTGAATTCTCTAAGGTGTAGCTGGCTGCAACCTACATACCTACTGAAAAAATGAAACCTTCCACCTGAGAGTGTACAAAGCAATACTCTTCTGCAGAAAGATCCCACCGTGGACAAACCTTGTGCTGACAAAAGTAGACTTAATATAGTGAGGCCACTAAAAATCATAGCCTGTTAATTATTGCTACACCAAAAATACCCAATAAAGATGGCTGAAGCCTTTACAGCGCAGGAACTGAGCTGTCCCATAGCCCTTTGGCCTATTTGTGGGTTAAACTGCAGCTTTGCCTGGTTGGTTATGGTCATAAGCTGCTTTCCTTGCTGAAGTTGCTACTGTAAAACAATGTCTTTGAGCTCAAGGATTTGTTTTGCTCAGCTTTGATTTGTGCTGTAGTTTCTGCTGCTAAATAAACCTTTTGGTCAAACTGGAAACAGGATTATGACGATAAATTTCCATGCTTTAAAAAGGACTTATAAAAAAAGCTAGCAGGAAATCCCTCTTTAGCTCAATATTGCATAAGCAACAGAACAGTATTAAGGCAAGGAGGACAGACGTGGGAAGCATTAAGTCTAGAAGTAGTTTGTGAGGAGATAAAATACAAATGTATTCCTACAAGTTTGAGACAAAATGCATTTAGCTTAAGTGCACTAAGAGGAACTATTCAAGAAACATTAAATGCAGCTAAAGAACCAACCTGACCTGTGAAGAAGAAGATGGAGCTTGCGGGAAAGTATTGCCAGCCCAAGTGGGAAGCCTTGTCCCACCACAGTCACTTAGAGAACAAAACAGAGGAGTTCACACCAAGGGAGGCATTCTTACCCCAAACATTAGGACTCACAAAAAAAAATCCCACTTCGAAGTAGTGGCCGCACAGTCTGAGAAACTTGATCGTTCAAAGCAGGACATGGTTTTACTGGTGCATGTAAGACAACTTCCAGCAAGGGGAGTTTCCCTCATCCATTAGCACCTCTTCCCTGGGCTAGCAAGTCCCAGACCCTCCCCACTATGCTCTGAGGGATAAGCAGGCCTCACTTGCTCCTATTTTACTGTCCAGATCTTCAGGTAAGGATTCGGAGCCTAATTTAACTTGCTGTGTTGCTTTGGGTTATCATTTAAAACACAGCTAACACAATCCAGTACCAAGGGGTAGGCAGGGCTGTCAGCGTAGGCTTCTCTCTCTGACAAAAGACAGGGGGAATGAATCCTGCTTTATAATAAAGCTGAACAGCGCATGGGTAGTTTGCTGAACGCTTTTTTTTGTTGTTTACCAGTGGCCGTTTGCTCTGCCCAAGATGATCTAAGCAAGTACTTGCTCACAGCTGCTTGGATAATCGTCTGTGCTTTGATTTCCTTTTTGCTGAATGCTTCTCAGGAGAATAGTCTGTTGTGCTGGCATTGCTGGACTCCCGAGATGTGCTGCAGGGTGGTTTCCAGTCCTGTTGTGACTAAATGTGAATCTTCCGTTGTCTCTAAAACAGGACGTACAAACAAGTGTAGAAACTTCACGTTTAGGCACGCAGTTCAGGAGCAGAGGCAGAGCCCCAAGGACTGACAAGTTCCTGGGGCTGTAAACTGAAGAGCTGTGTTGGGAGATGAAATGCAGCCTTACCGTGACTTACTACCTTCTAACATCACAGTGCTCCTAGGTTGGTGAGCACCAGGACTTTCAAGATGAAAATGTCTTTGAGACAAGCTTCAGTGAGCTTAGCACCTAACCACTGAGATACTAATAGCTGTGTCAGTACATGGCAGGAGTCTCTTTGCCTTCCCTTGCATTTTGCATTTATTTGAATTGGCAATCTTTTTGTGTGAAGGAGGGGAAAAAAACTGATGTTTTTCTGAGTTCATTTTCCATAACTCTGATGTAGCATGAGAATAACTTACGTCTCAGTCCTCTTTGCTCTGTTAGTCTTCAAAATTTGGCCTCTACAAGATTGTTTTTTCTTTAGGACAGACACCTTGCATATGAATGTCTAGCCCCTGACAAACCTGTGTTGAAGGCACTCGTTGCAGTGGCGAGGTAAAATTCTGATCTGTGGGTTGCAATTTCAAGAGTGATTTAGGCAGCGTTTGGGTTTTTAAACATTGATCCTGCACTGACTCACAGGGCCTTGAAGCACTTCAGTGATGCGGAGCTGATTCTAAAATCATAAACCAGTTCAGCCTCAATCTGTCATAGTTTATGCAAGTGGATCATAATGTTTCTGTCCCAGTACTTTGGGAGGCTTTACCTGTAAGCATAAGCAGTTATTTAGGGAGAGCTCCTTACTTCACTGTGAAGGAGGTAAGAATATAATTATAGACTTGGCTTTTTCTTATGAGTTCTTATTGAACTGGAATGTGACACAGACTGCTGCAGAAAAAAGTTTATTTGATGTTTCACTAACAAAGCTACATTTATGAAAGTAACGTTTTGGCTGTTTTATTATTCCAATTATGCTTGAAGTCAGATAAAGATTTTTCAGAACAGACGAAGGCTTTACAATCAACTTAGGACAACAGTGAGAAACATACCAGCCATCCCAAATGTAATGCTGGACATCTTATGCACTCATACGTGATATTTCCTATGGGCAGTACTGAGTGTAATGCATTTAAATGCAAGGTGCAATATAGAATCAGCTCCCGTATTTGGTGAGGCTTTCTTGTATGAAGAAAAAGACTATTGGTGTGAAAGAAGGAATGAATCCCTAACTAGGGTCCTGCTCTAGCAACTGAGTCATCTTTGCAGAATTACTTGAAGCTTTAAATGCAAAATGAGGAATAAGAAAAGGAATTTGAGCCAACTTGGTTTTTCTTCATCAATTAAACTGGGATAAGGGGTGGAAGAAGGCAGCGATATCAGTAAACAAGCATGGAAAGTGAGATATCTAACATGTCCTAGAAAAGTTTACTATTCCTGGCACAGCTGAGGGCCTGGGAACTTTTCCGAACCGTTCAGTGTAGCGCTGTCTTTTGATCTTCTCTAAATGTACGTGGGAACTAGAAGCTTGTGGTTGTCGAAGTGCTAGAAGGGTCTAGAATGCCCAATAGTAAAGTAACGTTGAAATCTGAATTCTTGGTCTCATCCCCCATCTTTTCTCTCAAATATGATTGTACAACAGCCTTTTAATAATGGCACAAATTCTGCTAATATAATCAAAGGGCGTCGTATAAAGGTTGTGCAGAGGTTAGCTTTACATCGCTCACGGGGGGAAGTACACGGACATTCCTGCTGATGCCCGTGGCAGCCTTGTTTAGATGAAGAGTGGTGGAAAAACTGTCAAAAAGACAGATTCCTTGACTTGAAAGGAATTACTGATTTACACTTTCTGAGGATCTGGTCTATATGGTGTGATAACGTCCGAGACACATAATAATGGCATTGCAGATATGTTCCAGGGATATGAGAACAGAGTCAGCCTATGACAACCAGTAGCTGCTCTTGGGAGATGGCACTAGTCTGGTGTTGAAAACAGTATTGAGAGGCAAGCTGGCATTACTCTGGGAGCTGATATTTTGGACACTGTTATCCAGGTACTATGGTGCTATACATGTATTTCTGATAGGAACACTGAGTGCAATGAGGCATTAGTATAGCAGTGGATTGAGCTAATCGGCGTAGCAGGATGCTGGCGTCAGAACTGCTTTAACATTTCTCGTCTCCCCGTGGTAAATGAACGGGAAGGTTGTGGTGTAGCACTTGTCCCTGTTGTAAGTGTAGCAGGTTTCAGGTTCGTTGCAGGAGGTGCTCTGCTGGGCCTCGTATATCTCGCCACCCAGCTCAATTTCTACGGGATTGCATTTTTTGCAGCTGGAAGACATAGAGAATAGAACAAACGTTAAGAGTTGTGATGAAAAGATGCCCCTGTGAAACTCAAATCTTCCTTGCTGATCTACAGATGTAGCTAGGAGAGTACTGTGGCCTTTCTAGGTTTTACACAAGAACTCCCAGCCAGATGCTTTTAGTGTTTTGTCAAACTGCTATTGGCAAGACCGGCCCCTAAAAGGGAGGGTTAATCAGGCAATGTGTAATTTGCTGATATTTAAGGCATTTGAGATGAACAGGGGTCAGAATGAAACATTTTCTGTAAATGTGAGATCTTTTTATGTGAATTAATCACGGAGATAACAATGTCTTGGCTTGCAACACAATATGAAAGCTAGGCTCCGTGGGGAAAACTCTCCTCTGTGACCCTGAGTCACCTTCTCTACTGGCCTTCAAGCACATTTCTGAGCTGCTGCAGGCAATGCTGCAGGGGAGGTTGAATCTTAGGAAGTGAACTTAATAAATAAAATTACTTACAGTTCAGTCATGCGGTAGACGAAACTGGTTCTGAGTGGGGACATGGGGTCAGAGATGTTCTCTCGAGCCTTCAGGGGGACTCTGCAATGGAGGGAAGAGCATCACTCTCATGAAAACTGCGTATTAAACGGGGGACTAGGCTGCTGTGAACAATTCTCAACCCTCATCTTGTTCTTCAGTTTTTTTCCATTCCGACCCTTCTCCACAGCAAAGCCCAGGAATGGCAGAAATTGGCCCTTCTGTGCCCTCAAAGGCAACAACCTTCCCCAAGAGGACTGCAGCAATTTCTGAAAGTGCCACTTTCAAGGTGACAGTGCTGATAATTCTGGTTTTTGTTTGTGTTTTGGTTTTTAAACTCTGAGCGGGTAGATGCCCAAGAGGCTTGCAGGACATAGACAGAGATGTTTAATTAGTGTTTCTCCTGTTACGAGCTCTACCAGAACTGCAGCTCTGAGCCTGAACTTGGTCCGTGTTTCCAAGAGACACGCATACTTCTGTAAGGTTTCTGTGAATAAAGAGGACAACCTCCTACTCTTGAACTGAGATCTGCCTCATGGGATTAACCTTTTTCTGACAGTTTAGGCATTAACTAGTTTTCCCAGCCTATAAAATAGCAGGCTTGCTATCTGATCGGTAAGTAAGGCCGGTGTCGTGGGCCCAGTTTGGTTTCGGATCAGATCAACAGTAGAAACGTTATTCTACCTCCCCAGCCTATTTCGTAAAGTTACTGCTGGACCGCTTAAAACATGGAGATGCTTTTGTATTTGAAGGGACAAACACCAGATAGGTTCATGTGAGCTAGAAAAACATGAAGAAAAAGAAAATATTCTAGGATACCATAGAAAGCAGCCCATGGGGAAAAACAGTTCGTTAATGCCAGGACATGGGAAACAATGCAAATGGAACTCCTACAATGCTTCATCTCCATGTAATATGTGTCTGCCACTTACAGGATGCGTATGTTTCTCTCCAGGATTTCTTCATCAGGATTTTCTTTGGAGGGGACGAACTTGGAGGTCACTGTTACACACTGACACTTGTTATTGACCAGCACATATTCCTTGTCCTCAGGGTCCTGTGGATAACCTGCAAGCACAGGATATGCAGTCCCAGGGTCAAAAAGAAAAACCTCGAAACCTGCTCTAGCAGAAAGCCGAGTGATGAGAATGCCAGAAATGCACCATTACGGTGTCTGGATGGATTAAAGTCCAGGTTGCAACAGGTACAAACGACCCTCTCGGCAAAGATGAGCTCAGCTGTCTTCCAAAAGCAGGCTACAGTATGCTCTGTATGTAGAGGTGATGGGACTGGGAAGGAGAAAAGCATGAGCACGGACACTCTGTGGCTGGCGAGAGGCAAACATGCAGGGGTTTCTCATGAAATGGGAAGAAAGTCCCCTTGCAAGCCCCGAGCTGTACGTGGCAGTTCTTCAGCTGCTACTTTTACCCTGACAGGGGAGGTTACCCAATTCCTCTATCATGTACCACAACTATTCTAGTAGTCTAAACCCTAGTTTGGGTCCGGCCTCTAAATAAATGTCTCTGACCTTGCCAATGTGGCAGGTGTGTCAGTTTTCCTTGAGTGGCATGTTGTCCTTCAGGTGCCTGAGGGAACAGAGGCCAAAAAGCCCTACAGGACCTAGCAAGGAGGCAGCCTGCTAACCTGGCAGTGAAAGGCAAGGGGCCCTTAAGATGCTTGTGGTTTGCAGGGAAAACTACAGTCCTGATTTTCTTAGTCAAATATAGAAGAACCAGCTTGGGTATGTCTCCCGCACTTTTAGCATACTATTCAATATGAAACTCAGTCAAAACAGGGTGAAACATCCCATCTGTCACCCAGGAGCTTTTTGAATGTTCCTGGTAGCGTGCAATGTCTTCTTACTGTGCAAGTAAATGGATTTGAAATAGCTTGTTCTTTGCTAGTTGGTTTTCCCCACCCCAGAGCCTCTTGTTGCTTCAGCCATAACAAGCCAGCCTTGCCTTTATATGCACACAAAGTCATACCCTTCTTAAGTGGTTGTTTTTATATCCCTCTGTATTTCTAAATGCTGCTAAAATCAAATTCACAGCCTTCACTTTGCAGCATTGCTTCTCCTACAGCACCTTCAGCCTGCTTAGAAGTACCAAATCCAGTGGGGTTTTTTTTATTTTTTTTTTTTTCCTAAGACTGGGACAGTGTATGTTGGGCTAAGATGGACCTTCAGTTCTGGGGACTTGCCTACTCTGCTTGTCCCTTGGTTTAACCATGGAGAGCAAGAAGAAATGAGCTGAAAACATCTGTGTTCATCATGTCTGTGGAGGATTTCAGAGTCACTTTGACTTAAAAGCTTTGGTCCTAATAGCTGGATTTCTTTAAGTTGCCAAAGCGTGGATCAGTAAGGAAGCAGACATACACATTGCATAAGTTCATGTCTGTGTTTTTTTCTTAATCTCCATGTCCCAAGCTGCTGGGTTTTATGAACAACAGACCCTGTTGCTACAGGGTGAAGGGGGTAGTGCTCAAAGCCTGTGGGAGCAACACCAAAGCTGGGATCAGGGAGCAGCACACGGATTCCCGAGTTGGACTGTAAGTTTTCTGATTGTTAGCCACTATTGGTGGCAGATTAACTGTCACATGAAGCTGTCTGCAAGACCGAACGAGGTCAGGTCCTCTGCAGTATTGACTGGCAGAGCCCCCAGGTATCTAATCCATACAATTTAACGCAAATGGCATTCCAGGTTTTCTATTTAAGGCTTCTTGGAGCTTCCTTCCTGCCCCTACAATACGCCGGTCTCGTCGGCTTCCGCCCCACTGGGTTATTTTCTGAGAACCTCGCAGGCCCCATAACTGTGAAAAAGGCACCAAAACTGTGTAAAATGATGCCTCCGAGCAACCCTGCAATTCACCTGCTAGTTACAAATGCTGTTTCTGTGACAATTAGCGGCAGAGTACCTTCTGAAGAAGATTGACTGTGGAGTTTCCCAGTTAGGAGGGAAATTGCTTTGCTCCCTTGCTTTGGGCAGTGGAGCAAGCCACTGTGGGCATGTTGAAGATGTTGCCCTTTCTCTTGCTCTCAGGTTTTCTTTATCCTGCTGTCGTGTGTGCCCACTGAGCCCTTCAGAGCAGGGGCTGGCTTTTAGCCTCTCTTTGTATAGCATCTGGCGCAAATGCGACTGCGAAATGTGCACGTAGAGCGCGAGTCCAGTCGTACTTCCAACTGCGCTGTGTCCCACCGAGGCAGAAATACATAATCCTATCTGATACCTGGAGATGGTTGTTATTTGGAGTTTAATGGTGCTTGTCTCTTTGTACCCCGATTCCAATCTCTGTTGCTCTGCATGCTTCCTGTCTGCCAACTCATCCTGCAACACGAACATCTCCCTCTGAAGCAGAAGCTTACTACAAAAGCTTCTTTAGCCTCTGCCTCCTTGAGTCCTGGCCTTTCTTTTGGCTTATAGAATAAGTCTCTAGCTTCTTGTCCTTCACATAGACCTTGCTCTGGTGTCTGTCACTGTATTTCATCTAATGCTGTATGCAATTCTTTCTAAGCTCTTAATCCAAAGCCAATATTCAAGTCGGATCCTATTGGCTTTGGGAGTTGTCCCAAAACCTTTGGGGAGCAGGCTTTAAATCATCTCCTAAAATTACATTAACATACTCTTTTATAAATACGCAGGGGTTTTTTTTGACTGTAGTCTAAAAATATTGTCCTGATTTAATTGCTCGTGTAATACTCTTGGCTTCAGTAACTGTAAAAGATAGAGGTACTCCACATATTTTTTTAAAGTAAAATTACAAAGCTTCAAAAAAGAGAGTTTTATCAGCAATTCTTCCAGGTATCACCCAGTAAAGTCCCTTTGGGGAGAAGGTAGTTAAATACAAGATTTCCTAATGCCCTTCTAAATGTCCGTAGGTTGGATTGTCTGGTGCATGATTTACTGCAATATGGTGTTCCCTCCCGCCTCAACACTCATGCGGATATTTTTTTGTCAAAATTTCTCATATTCCAAAATTGGGTTGTCCTGTAATACACTGTGAAGCCCAACAGAATCCAGCTGCAGCATAGCGAAGAAGCAAATGCATTCCAAAAGTATCTGTTCAAACTCTGCTGCGGGTCAAAGTGGCTACTTTAGTAAAGCAGGAAGAGGCTCAATTAGCCCAGAAATATGTTCATTTCAACAGAAGTAGTACAAACAGAACTCCTGTGGCTGCATGTAACTAATCTGACTTCCTCTCTAAGCTGCTTACGTGTGTGTATATCTCTTAAGCCATGTGTATGAACGGGGAAAACCAGACTGGGTTCTGCGTTGAACCGACACAGTATTTCTCACTATTTTCCGTCTTTTCAGCTAATCGATTATACAGCTAGCCACTTTTCATAGCAAGCAGTACTTGCCAAGGACCTGTCTGGGTAGGCAGTAAGATGCCCTTTCCCAAAAGCTGGAGGCAATGCAGGGATGCTGTTGTCCGTGCCGTTGGGATGATTATTCTTGAGCACCGATTTAATGCTGCGGACCAGATCCACCGCGTGAATGAGGATGACTTTAGACTATCGTATAGAGATCCGGCATTAGTACAATCAGTATCTACTACCTGCAAACCACACTTTGGAGTGTGCTGGAATGACAGTCTGATCTCAGTCTAAATCAAGAGTCTCCAAGAAATTCAGTGGAGTTACATGATAAACTACAGTTTAATCAGAAATAAGTTGGCTGTGGCCATATGGCAGGATTACCGGCAAGATCTTAGAAGTTTCTAAATCTAGCAGGTAAGAGTCTTGGAAGCTTTCTAGCACTGCAGAAAAGCAAGCATATACGTTTGCGGCTCGTTGCTTCAGAAACCCGATCAAAAATGGGTAATTATAAAGTCTTAAATTTGCAGCTAGTCATCACTTCTTTAGTTTCAAGGCAGCAATTAAAACCACACAGCTCCGTGGTGCAGACACTGAGGTATCCAAGTACCACTGAAGCATGACTGCTTGAGCAGGCTTTGAGGTCTGATTTTTGGCTATCAGAATTATTAATGGCTGATCGCACAAACCCCGTCACTGGTATCTTAAGCGCGGTTTTCCATGCTCTTCGTTTATCACCTACCTGCCACAAGGATGAACCCCAAGGAGACGGCCAAGGCCACGCACAGCAACAAAGAGCTCTTCATCTTGCCTTCCCTTCTTTTGAAGAACGTGAGTGGAGAGCCGGTGTCTGCCTATAAGGGCGTGTGCAAATGATATGGCTATTTGTTTCCTAAAATAAACAACCCAGCCAGCTAGCACTGGCACTGTGGAAAATGCGGCTGGGGACTGAAACCAGGCATGTTCAACGCGCAAAGACCTCTGGCTTTCAAAGGTGAAGGGGGGCAGGGAGCTGCACCACTACTGTGCATTTTTATTCTGTTCATCACCAACAAGCAACGAGCTGCTAAGGGAAATGGAGGGCAAAACTGCCCTGGTCCTTAGGGGGGGACAGCTTGCCATCAGGGCCAGTGGCGATTTCCCACCTGGGGGTGAGGAGCGTAAGGTAAGAACGTGTCCAGATAGCCAAGGGGCAATAGCTCTGGCTCCTAGTTTTGAGAAATCAGACTTAAAAATCACTTGACTCACAGTATAAAAACACTTCAAGACCAGAATCCTGTTTGCACCAGGTTCTGTGCAAGCCTATATTAAGCGTTTGACCTGCCCCCAAAGAACTTGCAGTCAAAACAAGACGAGAGAGGGGAGGGGGAAAAGAGATAAAGCAACAGTAGGTCTGTGGCAAAGCTGAGCAGTTCCTCCAGCTCTGCCTACGGTATCGAGGAGCTTTTTTCCTTATGAATGGAAAAGGGACTCTGTGGGATTTGTGGTTTATGAAAGGCTCCGAGTCAGGTCCCAGGCCAACTCTCTCAGGTACTGGGCAAGCAGACTTTTCCTGAAGGTGGGAGTACGGGGGAGGACCTGGGATTTTTTTTGTCACAGATTTGGGATCACGTGTGTAACTCTGAAAAGCAAACATTGCAACGTAACCTGCAACGTCCAGAGCTGTCTCTAGCATACGTATGTGACTTGCACAGAAAAGATGGCTTTTTAAAGGTGGCTCAACCTTAGCAAGGGCCTGCAAACACCTGCACCAGGCTTCAAAAGGGGAGGCCGAGCAAAGTATGATGCTGGCAGGCCTGTTCCTAGCCAGTGTTACCGCATCGGGTGTTTCCTCAATTTCTGCTACCTGCAGGATGTGTTTCTCTCAATGAACATTAGCAGCACGTGGTAAATCTCCGTGTGTTCTCCAGCGTTTCCTTACGCAGCAGAGCAGCAGCCTGGTGACCAGATACAGGCTTTTCACACAGCCCGTGCCACCCTTGGCTCGTCTGAGGTTGGTTGCTAATGCCAAGCTCTGAAGAGGCTAATGTCATTAGGCAATGTTGCCAAGCATCCCAGCTCCTGAAAGGGCAGCCTGTCACCCTACGGGCCGTCTTCCCTTTCTTCGGACCTTGCTGGCTGGGTCCCTAACCCTCGAGCTGCTCAAAGAGCCTGGAATCTGCGTCCTGAGCTCCTTCTCATAGCGCAAACATCACATCTGGCAGTTGCATGATGCAATGAGCTTTTGTGTTGCATCAGCAGGGCTCACACGCAAGGTTTCCCCCGGCAGGTGCGGGGGGATGATGGGTGCAAGCTTAGCTCCTAGCAGGGCATCAGCGTATGCCCTAATTCTTCTTTACAAACCTTGTTCTCTCACTAGGGCTCCATCTCTAGGACGGCGAAAATGTCGTTTCCTTTTCCCCTCCCCAGGAAGTATTGCCAACAGAGTTTTACGCGGAGCTCTCTTCTGAAGCAGCAGCAAGATGTTCCCTGTGACCCATCTTCTGCAGAAGGTTAAAAATAGACCTGGATAACCATGGGGTGGTAGGGGTGTCTATCTAAAGCACTGTTTGTTTCAGTCAGCTTTTTTGTAACACAAGAGGAGTTGTTTTAGAAATATACTAGAAGGGCGGATGCAGGCAGCAGAATAAAGCACATGCAGAAGAGGCTGCTTCTGGTCTGTTTTGCCAAACCGCACCGATAAAAATATGGCACTGGTAAAATTCAAGCAGAGGCATCCATGAGTATGTTTCAAACCTCAAGGGAGGGACTGAGCAGAATTATTTTCTGTGTGATTCTGTTAATTTCAGTGGTTTTTCCTGACTACCGGTGCTCAGCATATCTGAATTTCGGTTGCTAAATCGGCATGTCTGCATACAGTCCCTTTGGTCTCTATGTGGTGGCATGAGAGCTATTTTTAGTCCGGTTCAGCCACCTGCACGTCTCTGAGGATTTCTATGTCGACTGCAAGCTCTTTAGAAGGAAATTTGTTTTATGGACTGTTCCTTCTATGGACTATCCCCTTTTTTTATGTGTGACATTTTGAATTACCAGAAAATTATCTGGGAAAGCAGGCGTTAAAGAACTGTGGTGGTTCGGCAAGGGGCCGGCAAACCATCACCCCGGGCTTAAAATCTGAGCTGAGTGGGGAGCTAGACTTCCAACCTCCACTGCGAGGCAGAGGCTAGCGGAGGACCTAGAGAATTTGAAAAGAAATGGGAACCAGCCTCGTAGTCTCAGTCTCCTTCCACTCATCCTGTGCCTCCAGTTGGCCTCGACATGCTGAATTAGGGTTTTCCAGGTGAGAAGCTGGGCAGGTGCCTGGCCGAAGTGAGGCAAAATAGTTGTGTCCTTGCACGTCCTTGCTACACTGGGAAAGGAACGGAGAGGAGGACAGCTCTACCAGGGCATGAGGTATTTCCAGATAACACACCATCCGCTAGCAGTCTTTTCTACGGCTTGCTTTTCTCCTTGTTTCTCATTCAGAGACAAAGAAAATGGCAGATTAAACCAGACCTGCAGCAGTTACTGATTATCATGTTGGTAGCAGTGATTCTACTGATGCTTACAGCAAACTGGTGTGGTTTGGCTTGAGCAATTCCTGCTGGCTGGAGAACTAACTCACATTGGAGGTCACCTCCAGCTTCACCAGAAGTGGATCACGTTTTCAGCAAGTCCTGGAGGATGTTCAAATGTCTACAGAGGCTATTTCTTTCCTGCTCTTAGAAATTAACCGTGGATTGAGAGACAACATGTCAATTCCATTTAAATCCATGAAGGTCCAACTGGAAGTTGGTCTGTTGTTAAGGCCCTGAATTTTAAAAGAGCAGACCTTAAAAAAATGAGGGCATTACATTGTGAGGGCGGTTAGATGGAAACCGTTGGGGTCAGGGATACGTTCAAGGCCTGGGTTTTTGTTAAGTCACACTTGCAAAAGTTACCTGGAATTTTAACTGCGCAGAAATCGCTTGCAGACTTCTCTGGATGGATTTCACACATAAACCGGTAGGATTACGCAGCAAGATTACAAAGCCTGGTGGGCAGAGATGGCCGTATTTTAGTGGCCAACTAGTATAAAGTGAGAGTTTCCACCGAGGTGTGACTTAGAAATTAAATGAACGCTATGTCTCCCTTTAACTAACTTATTCTTGTTGCTCTTCCTTATATAGGCCTGTCTCCAGGGGAGGTGATATCTGAAAATTGGCATGGGCAGATTTGGAAAAGGTGTCTTAGTCTGAGGCAAAACATATTTTTGGTGAAAGAGCATATAGGGAAAATTTTGACCCAGCAGTGACTACGTAGAACAGCTAAGCATGTCAGAAAAAAGGCTCATAAGTGAGACTTGTCTGCCAACAGATCTACCAGAATCCAAATGAATCACCAAAAAGTGAGTAAAGATGTGCACCCCACCTCTGTTTCAGTTAACCTTAATAGTTGTTTTACATGTCTTTTCTCACAAGAAGGTGGATGGCAGTGTTTAAAAATAAAACTGCACCTGTTCTGCGGTGAGAAAAAAGCACCTGCACAACTTCTGTGCACAACTCCTCCTGCTGGGACATGCGGATGCTTAATTTATCAGGCTCCGGGTTTCTGAGCTCGGACTAAACTAATTTCCGTGCCTCCCTCCGCTCTTGCGGCACGGCCGTCTGCCTTGCTTAAAACCGGCCCGCTTCCACGGGGGTTTCCATAGATTCCATCATCCCATTTGTGACTCCCATTTACAAGAAGGGTCGGAGCGAGGATGCGGGGAAGGGAGGATCAGATGCTCGGACAGAACGGGCCTGGATCCTGCCAGGAGATGCCCGCATCCCCGTACAGGTGCCGTTCGGTGGAGGGAAGGAGGCGCGGGAGTGAACCTCCCTGCCTCAGATGTGTCCAGGGAGGTTTTCAAATACTTATTTTTCGCTCTGAAAGTCTGCTCGCATTGTAGGGAACTGAGTAACATGAAATTTCCGCTCAGGAGGGGACAGACGGCAGCTGCGCTTTCCGTCTTGCTTTTTTTTTTAATTTCCTCGTTGTTATAAGATCACTATACAGACAGCACTCGTCTGCGTCCGTGCTTTTAGGCGACGACGCTCTCCCCAGGATAAAAAAAAAAAAAAAAAAAAAAAGGCGCTCTTTTCTTTCCGCCGTGCCCTGCGCAATGCTGATACCCCACCACGACCCAAAAAACCCTCTTTGCTGAAGCGGCTGCCCGCGGCTCGCAGCTCCGGGCGGGTCCCCGTGTCCCCCCCGGGGTTCGGCTACCCCCCCCCCCGGCACCGCGGGTTCGGGCGGGCGCGTGCCCCGGTCCGGCACGGCTGGCAGGGGGCGGGGGCGCGGGGGCGGGAGAGCCGCCCGCGGCCCCTG
>JAVJGG010000007.1:7666447-7677761 GCA_035590195.1 Aviceda cuculoides | reverse complement strand
GGAGGGAGCGCGTCCAGCCCCGAAGGCAGGCGTGGGGGGGGGGGTCCTCCCCAAAAACTGCCCCTCACCCGGCGGGGCCTCAGTGGAAGGGGGGCTCGTTGGGGCGTCGCGGTGGCCCGGCTGCTCCCCTGGTAGCGTGTGGGTGAACCGGTCGGAGAAGGGGCAGGGAGCCTTCTGGAAGGGGGCGGTTTGTGAAGGCGTCGGGTGAGCCCCGCTGGCCCGCCGGCTCGGCTAAACCCGCGCTCTGCGGAGACTGGTTTCGGGAGCCTTTCCTCTGGGAAGAGCTGGTGGGGCCCTTGGAAAGCTCAAGGGCTGTCCTTGGGGTGTCGTTCGGGGGTGGGAAACACCCGCTCGGGCTTCCCGCTGGCGCGGGGCGTAGGGAGCAAAGGGAAGGCGAGGGCGCTGGGCGAGGTGCGTCGGCGACGCCTGGGCTCCCCTGTGGGGTGTGTTGGGTGGCAAATCGTTTTCTGCTTCCTAAGGTTCCTTGTGATGTTCCCGTGGGGTGTTTGGGTAAGCCGGAGTGCTGGGAAGGAGTTGTCGCGTGTGTTTTAAAAACAGAAACTGTGTGTATGGGGGCATGTACAAGACATCTTCCCTTTTCCGCCCATCCATGTTGAAAACAGTCAGTAGCTTCATCTTCTGGGCTTGGGCCAGGGTGTGGGTGACCAAGCTTTTTGCCTTTGCTTTGTCTCTTTCTGCTTACATCCCAGGTGAGCATTTGCTGACACATTAGCTGATTATTTTGGGATAGGTATCTTTTTTTTTTTTTTTTTTTCCTTCTTTTGAAGCTAATGCACTTTATTTAAGCTGTTACTCAGCAGAGCTGTAAGCAGTGAGGTAAGAAGTAAATTTCTGTAATGCCAGGAGCAGGTGGAATGACCTAACTTTGTTCTGAGCTATATGAAGGGCTGTGTCTGACTGCAAACTTTTGTCCCCAGTCCAAAACTCCCTCCCTGAGGAGCTGTTGTTTAAACTGATAGCTTCCTATCAAAACTTTCATTTTTACTTTTTTTGTTAACCTAGATAGGAAATCTTTACCCACTGTAGTCAGGTGATGCGTGTGCAAGGAATTGAGCTATTTCTGATAGAAAAGAAGCCTTTAAGAAAAATACCGAATCTTAGCCATCGTGCTTTTACTGTTCGAGCTCGGTTGTAAGAAGGCTTCTGTGTAGATGTGGTGAAACTGAGGCATTGAGATGAGCACGTTTGTTCACAAGGAGTTTAGTGTAACAACTCAGTGGTTGAGCAGTGCTTTATCCCCCATGTTAGCTTTACTCTGCAGTGGCTTTTCATTTAAGTTTTGTCAAAAAGCCTTATAAAATGTATACAAAAGTGTGTTTTTCAGTCTCAGAGGTAAGAGCTGCCTGTGCAATATCATCTGTCAAAGCCCGCTCAGTAACTGACTGATGCAGTGATAGCCGTGTCTGAAGGGAACAGGAATTATTATCTATTTCCATGGTGTCTTGGACTCTTGTTTCTCCTGGGGCAAACTCTGCAAATCAGTTTTTTTCGTCATCCCTTGTTGGTTTTTTTTTGTTGTGTTTTTTTGTTTTATTGTCCCCCAGTTTTCATGTTTGCAAAAGCAGCTTTCGTTTGTTCATCACTGAGCAGCAGGAGCAGTGGATTCTGCTGCAAAGTCTTGCTTCTTCGCTGGTTGCTTTGGGGTTGTCCTCAAAGCAGCGGGTGGAACTTAATATCTGGAGCAGAAAGGATGTTGTATGCTTAAATCCTAGACTTAATCCTGGCTACCAGTAGAGTATGTGGCCTTGCAGGTGTCATCGCCTCTGAAAAACCATTACTCTGTGCAGCATTGAGGTGCAGCGGCGTTAATCGTGGTCTGGGTTATAAAGATTGTCGTGTCTGTGTTGGTGTCACTGGGGAGACCCGTCGGTGGCCTGTGGAGCCCTGTTTCACGGGCTTTTCTCACGTGTCATGAATTCAGGTTGCTATAACGTATAACAGCTCAGCATTGACAATTCTCGATCTGCGTCTCCTTATTCTGCAATAGTATTTGAAGTGATTGTGCGTGTCTGCTCCCATTGATTCTTCAGTGCTGGAGTTGCTTTTAGAATTAAGATAAACTGAGGAGTGTGAAGAAGGCTATTTTTGCATCTTGTGCATGTATTAAAAAAACCTGATATGTTCTATGAATACTGATCCCTCTCTATGTAGCTGTAAACTGAAAGAAGCGATTTAAATGAAGGGTGTTTCCTGTTGGATCACGAATTCCTCCCTTCAGTGCCTGAAGGCTGTCGTTTCCATGGGTAGTCTTGAAAATAATTACTCTGTATTGGCATTTACATGTTTTAGTGGAGGTAGGGACCAATATACTGAAAAACCAGTATTTCAGAATCTTTTGGAGATCTATTTAAAGTTGGGGTTTTTTTTCCTATTAAGACGCAATCATTAAACTGTTCTCGAGACAAAGGTCTCGCCACAGGGTTGAAGGCTACTGTACAGCTGTTTAATTTTATATTTGAAAATTTGGAAAAGTATGTTTGCTGTTTGCGAGCTGATGACAGCCGTCTTAGCTCCGTGTTAGGGTTTTCCTGGAGAGGGGTGACTTGGTGGGGTTCCGCATGCAAGTGTTGCTTCCAGCTGTTGGAAGTCAACCCAAGGGTTAGTCGCACCCAGCTGAAGGCGCGATGCTTGTGTTCCAGGGTAGTGGTGCAAGCCCTGTAGTGCTGGTGACCTGAAGCCCAGCAACAAACGTAAATGAAGGATATATGCTAAGAAAGAACAAAATCCTAAGAATGTGTTCCTATTACAACCTTATTTTCTAAACAAGATTTTGTCTCAGATGTATTTTTCCCCCTTCAACTAATCTTTCTCTGCCTTATTTGTTTTTTCTGATTTACGAGGTAAGGGAGATGAGGTGATTCCAAACATCAGGTGAAGGTGAGAGCTGCTAAGGGAAGGAGACTGCAAAAGCTTTTCAGGCCAGCAGCACCTGCTTTTTTGATACAGATAATTCCAGACAGGCAGAAGGAACAAGAAGATTTACTTAAACATGCTAAGCTGCAGCAAAACCTTAGGATACTTTTCAGATAGCGTAGAAGCAACTTGATTATGCTTCTGCTAAAAACAAAAAACAGAACCACCAAACCAAAAGAAAGAACCCTCCCCCAAAACCCAACCAAAAAACCCCCCCAAACTATTCCTCGCTCCCACTGAAAGCCTACCAGATATCACGACAGTTCGAGTAGACTTTTGCTTCCCCTTTTTTAATTGTACCCTCAATTATGCGAGTTACTTGAATCCTTAAATAGTGCCAGTGTATTTTACAATAGGTAAAGAAAAAACAGTTTGTCACTTATTCCAGGAATTAAGAAATTGTGTCACTGGTTTTCAGGTTGTTAAACTTTCTTTTGCCCACTCGTGTTTTTAGCATACAGGGTTCAAAGTGCCACTGTTATTTGAGGTAATGTACGTATCTGTGCCGGCAGAAGAGTCAGAAACAGACTTTGCAACGTAGATGCTTTGTTACTAATTTTATCTTTTTAGATTACATTCCATGTAACAGATTGCCTGGAGAGAGGCTGTTGGAAGAGCGTGAGCCTGTGCTTTGTGGAATAGCAGCTCCGTTGGCTTCTGTAGCAGGCGTAGCCCTGATGCTGTTTTTCTAGTCGTCACAACCGCTATTGAGAGGACTAAGGGGTAGCTGGACAGCATATCGATGCAGAGTTGAAGCACAAGTGTAAGAAAGAGGGCATGACAGCAAAAATCATGTTCACAGGTTTGCCAGTAAGAGGTTGTCACGTGTCGGGCGAGAGCATGGGCAGAAAATAGGAAGATCGGAATTGTTTCACTTGAAAACATGGGAGCTGCCTTACTGGACCAGACTGTCAAGCTGCCTGATCTGATACAGCAGCCACAAACAGGTTGCAGGCTTTAGAACTTGCAAGAACCTGCTCATGATTCATGCTTGTCTTAGGCAATGATATAAAGGCTTGTGATTGTTCATAATTTTGATCCTGTTTGCGTGGAGTTACCTCTAGCACTGTAGTCTCTTTGACATTCTGAGCAGCCGTTTTAGAGCTCGGTGGTGCTTCTGAGCTGTTACTGTCGGACAGTTTCCTTCAGCAGTGGTTCCCGTTTGTATAGTATTGGTGGCTTTTTTTTTATGGTTCTATGGTCTCCTGCATTTTTAAATAACCAGAAGCAGCCCAGTCATCTGAAGCAACAATCTCATCTGCCAGCTTTGCCATTTTGCCGTACGGCTGCTTTGCAATCTCTACGCAGCGGTCAGGAAAGTCCGTCCCGCCCCTAATGATCGAAACTCGGCTTGCTCACTGGCCTGGCTTGCTGGCACTGGAAGTGAAAGTACACCCAAAGGTGCCCCCTGGAGTCCAGAAGGCTGTTTGGGAATTTGTTTGGGTTTTATTGGTTAGATTAATTCTAATTTATTCAGCTTTTGAAACTAAAAATGCTTCCAGTACAGAAGAGCTTTCAAATACTAGTGGCTGATAAAGTGCTTTGCTTTCACGTGGTGAGTCTTAAAATTCCAGCACAGTCAATTTCTAATTCTTTTATCTCGAAAACTTTTTTGCAAAAACCTGCCTTGTTCTGTAATCTAGCCAAAGCCTCTATCCACTTTTGCCAGAGTGTGGCTAATATGAGGGTTTTGTAAGACCAGTTAAGGCTGCCTGACTTGTTTGAGTCTGAGAAAGCGGCTCTTGGTTAATAATGTCCTCTTCATTTATACCTACATTTGGTTTTCTTTTGTCCGTTGACCATTCATGGAACGCTGATGGAGCTTTGTCAGTTGGCCTTGAGTTCCATGGTAGTTTTATCAGAGGCTTTATGAATATACAAGTATTTGATACTCTTCTTTTGTTTCTTTATAAGATGCTTTGTCGCTTTATAATTTTGAGGCACAGGATGGGGGTAGAGGAAGGTTTGTCTTGTGTTTTCCAGGTGGTGATAAAAGGCTCGCAGGTCAGTAAGTCAAAGGATAGTTCCTGTTTGGGTTTTTTGGGTTGGTTTTTTTGTTGTTGTTTTTTTGTTTTCCTTTGCTGAGTAGAGGTTTTATTTTCCCATAATACTGTAGCAGACATATGGACATTACCCGCTCTTGTTACGGTTTTGCTACTTGCCTTAGCTTACCCCGAAAGCTGTATTGGGAAGGCAAGTTCTCTATTTTTACACTGTAGGTGTAAATTCAGCCGTGCGCTGGAACCTGGAGATTACAGCCTCCTCTGGACGGTTAAAGAGTTCTTAAGTCTTCAAATACCCATATCAAACCTCTGCAAGAAAAAACAAATCAGCTTGAAAAATAAGTTCTGAACTTGTCATTATTGTTTTTTAAAAAAATCAAATAGAACTCATGAGAGTTTCTAAGCATATGCAAACCTGATAGCATTGCTGTTTCTTAGAGGGGTAAAAGGTGCACTTTTACAGGGGTGAAGTAACTTGCTTTCTTCTAAGGTGTCGATTGTTCAGAATCTGTTGGTGGAATATTGTGCCCAAAGCATTGTTTTGGGCAAGATATACTAATAAACTGAAATTAATCAAAGCCGAAAAAAAGTGCTTTAAATATCCCTATGGAGTATTTGCAGCAGGAGTTTGCATAAAGGAGCCTAAAAATACAACTGAGCTGGAAGGGGCAGACCGTCTTCTTTTGTTTCTTGACGTTAAGAAGCAGCAAATGGCATTAAAGAAAACCAGTTGAACTGTTACTTAATTTTTTAACAGACCTCCACTGTGATCCAGGTACGTGGATCGCTTGCTGGTGCTGAATTCAGTTGAAGACGGGTGTTGTGAAATGGGAGCTGCAGGGTTACACCTAGTGCTGCTTGTATTTCTGATTGTTTAAAAACAAAAAAATTAAACCGTCTGATAATTAGGTATGTTGGATAATAGCTTGCACAATAGCTTGTGGTACTTTGTTGATTCCGAAGGGTTTATTTTGATTATTTGCTGTTTGTTTAGTCCCTTTCAAAAAGATAGCAAAAGTGAACAGCTGTTTTCCTGGAACTGTTTGTATATGGTGACTTTCACTGGTTTTAAGAGTGTGGTGCAATGTGAATGCTAAAACTAGAGGCTGTCATGGGTGAAAGGATATATAAATATCATATGAGCTAAAATGCTGTCAGCAGGCTTTATAAACCCCATTCTCTCTTAGGGAGAAGGAACAATAGTAACTGTTGTCGTTTGTGAAATAGTGTCGTGGTTTAACTCCTTTGCATCACTGTAATAATAAGCTGCATGGCTCTTTGTTTGTTTTAGTCTAATGGGGGGAAAGAGTTGCTGAGTCAAAATATTATGCACCAAGCAGGAAGTTTGCACTGAAAGCAACTGGTTCCTCTTGCCTGTTAGAAATAACAGCTCTTGCCCCTTTTTTCCAGCTTTGTGAGGTTTTTTTTTTTTACATAATGGGTGCTTTTTTTCAGAAAGCTGTGTGCGTTTGCACGCTGAATTCTATATCAAGCGATCTGTTTCTGTGTTTCACATCCCTAAGAAATAGCCACACATCCTATTGATTATTTCTTTAGGGAAGAAGAAGGATAGAGAATAATTAAGGTCCCGTGCATTAATCATTCCTATGTTTCAATCAATATACTGTTACGGTGAACAGTCAGCCTTCTCCAAATTTACGTGGAGGGGGACTGGGCATCCATTTCAGATGGATGCTACGCATCTGCTCTCCACAAATATACTGGAGCCATGCAGGAATAAAGTAAGATAAGCTAATTTATTGTCGCCTGATACCGTAGTTGAAGTGGGTGGTGATACCGTGTCCCATCCCCTTGTTAAATAGTGCCCTCGGGAATAAGAAGGGTGTCTGTTGACCTGGGACCTCCTGTCCCCTAGAGGTGGGGCTGCGTGGGTTGGGGACGCGGAGGAGATTCGGCCGGCCGGGAAGGGACAGGGCAACGCAGTGCTGTCATCTTATTCTTGAGAGATGGAAAGCCTGTTTTTCTGCCTGCTGAGAGGTAATACTTCTTCACCAGCCTCACCTGAGCAGTACCGGTTTTCAGATGAGGTTTTAAAAACGTGAGATTCAGTCACGGAGCCGTATATGTTTGTGGTGGTCTCCCTCGTTGTTCTTCCACGTGGACGTGCCTTCCTAAAAGAGCTTAATCCTCGATCACTGACGTGCTTAGAGCCAAATCTGGTTTTCCTCATCTTTTCCCGGAGAGGATAAAGCCATCCTAACTTTTTTTGGTATGTGGGAAATTTTAGCTCAAAGGTACCCTTTGCGAAGGTTGCGCAGCAAGTAAAACATAAACTGCGACTTGCATGTCTACTGTGAAAACAAAGGTACTTATGTAATTCACGTAGTGACATCCAGGCGCACGAAAGGAATACAAATGTGTCTTTGTATTCCTCGCGCTGTTAGGCTGCGCTCCTTTGTAGTATTTGGGGGGGGCGACGGCTGAGAAATCTGCGTGGTGCGTTATGCTTGCTCCCAAATCGCCTAGCGCAGCCCGATGAGAAGGTGCTGGGGATGGTGAGAGCCTAATTGCCGTCCCTGCATCAGCAGCATCTAGGAAGCATCCTGGGAATTGCTTGCCCTACGCTCAGAGCAGCTGGTCACATGAGCCTGAATTTTCAGTTCAGTTCATTAGTCAGCCATTTTGGTCAACACCCTGCTTACTGCGCACAACCAATCCTATCAGCACTCGCTCTCCTGGCTTATCTGGGAAGAAAGGGACCAGCACTTTGATTTCAGCGGACCTGGATATCTGTCTCTACGTTCTTCCTTTGTTTTTGCTTGGGTAATCATCAGAGGAAGCCATTCTTTTTCCTTCTCCTGCTTTTGATTCTTTTAATTTTTTTTTTTTTTACCTTTTTTCTTTTTTTTTTTTTTTCCCTCCTTTCTTTGGTACAGAAGCCAGGTTTTCTCTGGTTGCTTAGGATCAATAGCCTCTAGCATAGCTGAAGACGACGACAGTTGGTGGAAAGGAGGAGGGAGGAAGAGACGAGCGTGAAGGAGCCGCGTTTTTACCTTGCCTTATATATGAAAAGGCCAGAGCAGTCTGTGCCATCCTGAGCATATCTGTCCTTTAGTAGCAAGGTACTTCTTATTTTCTTCTTCAGAAAGCTTTTCTTTTTAGTTATTTTTTTTTTTTTCCCCCCATTGTTGTTGTACCAGCTGAGTCATCATGTCTGCTCTGACGCCTCAAAGCGACATGCCAACCCCCACCACAGACAAGATCACTCAGGCTGCCATGGAGACCATCTATCTTTGCAAATTCCGAGTGTCGATGGATGGAGAATGGCTCTGCCTGCGCGAGCTGGACGACATCTCGCTGACACCCGACCCCGAGCCGACCCACGAAGGTACGGTCCGGTTCCCTGCCTCGGGATCCCTGCGGCCGTCGCAGCGTTAGAACCGCTGCACGAGTTGGGAGGGGGTGTCTCCGGGACGAGATGCTCTTGTCCTGCCCGGGGAGCCGGGACACCGTCTGGCGTGTTAGAAAGCCAGATCGGTGCTTCAGATTGCCCTTAGAATTTGTTGCGCCTTTGGTAATCCACCCCTTGAAGAGAGACAGGTTTGTGCTTAATCGTTAGTATGTTTTTTAAGATGTATCTGGAAAGATCAGGTTTGTATCTCTCAGGAAGGAAGATAACCACAATGTGTGCTCAGTGACACATTTAATCATGATTTTACTCCTAAAGCAGGGCTTACGGCTCTATTAGTCAGCTGTCAGCTTCTACAAATGGAGCATACTGGCAAAACACAGATGTGTGTCTGCGTTGGGTCAGTGGGTAGTTTTTGGAAAGCCCCAAGCGATTACACGGTTATGCCTATTGTCAGGTGATAATACCATCACAAGTCTTCCAGCTCGCTTCTGTTAAGCGTGCCGTTGTTTATAATGGCTTGGAAGCCTGAAAAGTGGAGGTGTAACGCAGCTTGCTTTTATCTTGAAAAAGGATTTGTGATGTGGGTTGATGGTGAAAACAGTTTTAATACCAGGTCACGAAAAATGAGGATTGAAAGCTTTGCGAGTACTAAAAACACCAGAGGACATCCCCACATTGCTCTACCAATAGAAGAGTAGGGAAGAAGGAGATATGATGAATTTCTGTAGGAATTTTGCACGCTAGCCAGCGCTCCCGTGGTCACCAACACTGCCAGGTTCTGAGTGCCCCTTGCCGGATGCTGAGCATCTTTTGGTCTTACAACGAGTGGGCTCCATCTTTTCCTGGCTGATCCTTTTCCAGTAACTACCGAAGTGCGACTCCACCGAGTAGTCTCGCTTGACCCGTTTGCTGCTGGCTTGTCAAGTCAGTAATGTCTTACTGTATTGTTGTCCTGCTGGATGAGGGAGCTTAAATTGTGGTGAGGATTTGAGCTTTAAAATTAATTCCCAGGTGATAATTTAATTTCCATTTGACAGCTGCATTGAGCGGTAGCAGCCCTTGGGTTTGGATTTGCTTGCCAAATATTTACTTGCACAGTGGGAAATAAAGCAGAGCTTTCAAAAGCGGAGACTGACACTCCCTCTGAAGCGGGTCCCAGGGTTTCAGAGAGGTGCTGTGGGCTCAGGAAAGCAGAACCAGAGTAGTGAGTACAGGGTGAGCCAAGGGTGCAGGAGTTCAGTTGACTTTCAATTCCCATGTTTCTTTTACGTGGCACAGGCTTATTCAGACCTTGCTCAGTCTTACTTGTATGTTTTTGGACTTCAGTCTTTTGGTTTTTTTTAATAGTACGTTCTAGTGACGGCGGATTGATTTTTATATATTTTTCTCTCTCTCTTTCTCTCAGAAATACTAACTACTCTTTCGACTTGTCGTGTCGTAGTTAGTAAATGACCTTCCAAGCAACCTAGGGCTCTTCAGATAGTATAGCCTGGAAAACCTTTCAGTCACACCGTGAGTCAGTTCTTTAGATCCTTATTTTTGTATCCGTCTCTTTCCTCTCTGTTCACTGCCGTGCTCTGAGCAAACTCATGGGGAAGGTAGGCTTGGATGAATCCAGTGTCTGTGACAGGGTCGTCTTTCTCAAATATGCTGAATATGTGTCCTTACGTGTACAGATTGCATTCTTGCCTGCTTATGTAAACAATTCAAATGCTAACGCTAGACTAACCCTTCCCCAAAACTAGGAAGATTTGTTTTTAAATCTGTAATTACAGTCACTCCCTTGCAAGTACCAGAAAGGGTTAGAAAATAGTACTTGCTCATTTCATTGCCATATTATTGAATTCATATGTCAAAAGTGAATAAAAAAGAGGCCTGTATCATAACAACCTTTATGGAGGTGTATATACATTCGTAAATTAAGATTGCTTGTTGGGAGGCAGAAAGACGGGTTGTTTTGGAGGGGGGAGGGTTTGGACTGAAGTCGTATTTTTAACAGAGATATCAGGTCAGGAAAAAGTGTTCATAATAGAAAAGCTGACACAGCTTTATCCCTAGCGTTCGGACTGGTGTTACTGCATCAGCACTGCTGCTGCGTCCTCAGCGTATGCACGGGTTGAGGGGGCAGGATGACGGGGCTTGCAGACACCAAGCGCTTGTCTGAGGAAAAGCAGGAGACCTAGGAGCTGAAGCTGGTGTGTCTCGTAATGCCTCCATAAAACTGATGTAGAAAGGTAGGGTACGGATTATGAAGAAGGGGGGAAAAAGAAAAAAAGGTTCTAGAGTTGTGCCAAAGGCGTAACAAAAGATTACTTTTTTTTTTCCTTACAAATCAAGACATGTAAAAGATAATCTATTGCAGTAGTAAATCCGACAGCTTGTTGAAGTAAGGATTTGAAGCCTCCAGTTGCTGTCCCTCAGCCCTTGCTGCTTCCCGAGAGTTTTTTTGCGTCTGGCCTCTCCGCTCTGTAACCTGCTATGCCCCCAGCCCACAAGATGCCATCCTGCCTCCCTCCTCCTCCTCACCGCGCACCCGTCGTGCTGAGGATGAGCAGAAAAGGTGCTCCTAGCCTTGCACCGTAGGCGTCTGCGCCCATCCTTGCATCCCAGAACTGCCAAGGCAGCCCACGGTGCCGTAGCGAGAGGAGGACGGGAGCGGTTCTGGGCAGCGAGGAAGTAAAAAGAGGAGGCAGAGGTTCAAGAACAGAACAGCACGCAGGTTGGGGAAGGTTGAAAATGCAGTGGGGAAAATAAGATTTTCGTCTTGAGAATTTTGACTGCTGTGCGCTTCTGCTGGGCTGCTCTCCTGTAATGCCCTGTGATGACTCAGTTGTTTAAATCATGGGGGAGACTGGTGGTCCCTAGCTTCAACTCTTCTGGGTTCCCGGCTTCTTCAGCTGGGTTGTCTTACAGGCCTTACGCCTTCAAGCTTTTCTTCATATGATTGGCTACGGTGTGACTTTCCACTTTGTTTTTTTTAAAGATGCTTTTTTTTTTTTTTTTT
>JAVJGG010000007.1:7616779-7658769 GCA_035590195.1 Aviceda cuculoides | reverse complement strand
CCACAGATCCAAACTTTTTAAAAAAAAAAAAAAAAAAAAAAGGCACTCTTTCTGTTTAATAGCAGCATGAAATAATTTTTATGCTGTTACGTTCTCCCAGGGGTTATTTTTAAAAGCTTTAATTTGCATGGGAAAGTGTATCCACTGGCAATATCCCTTACTCCTGCACAAGTTGTTAGAAATTTCAATGTAACTGTTAGGTATTGGGTATGTCTGTGAGAAATACTAAACCAAAAATTAACATATGAGCAAATTCAGGAAGATAAAGGTAGGAGGGAAAGTTTGGGGTTTTTTTTTTTGTTTTCCTACTGTATGTAGTCATTCACTATTCATTAATTGCCACCTCTTTTTAAGTGTTCTTACCACTGGGAACAAAGTTGTAACAGACAAGCTTCTTTTTCATATATATATATATATATATATATATATTAGTATTTCTGCTCATTAAGATGGTTTTGTATTATTATTTTCTTTTTTAAATTGTTAGCAAAGGGTAAAAAGCCTTGCTAAACCTTTTTTGCCATTGGATTTGAAAGACTTTGTGCTTGGTAGTGAGAGAGCCTGAATGTGCACTGCTCCCCGGCACCTGAAGTCCCTTTGCTGAGGCTGTCAGGGGTTTTTTGCCCCAGTGCTAAACTGGGGAAATCAGCCCAAACTGAATCCCATGCTGCTGCTGAACTGTCTCTTCTAGGCAAACCAGTGGAGAACTGTGTTGCTGTGTCAGTGAAGCAGAGAAGAAAGTAACTTTAAATAACTTTATTGTTAAAATAACAGATGGGAGTTTCATGACTAATATGTTAGTGATAATTAGTAGTCTAGTTCCTTTGTGAAGAACTTGCTTCTGTATTTATTCCAGTGGAATACTCAATTCCATAATAGTAATCTTCCTGGGAATCCAGTTGGAATGAAGTAATCGTTTTATGAAGACTTAAAAGTCTTGATCTTCCTGTTTCCTAAACTTGGTACGCATGCGTTACAGGCTTTAATATTTTTCCATAATTATCGAGAGTATCGAGTTTGTCTTGGGTGTACAATGATAAGGAGCATGGAAACTATCAAGTCGCAGGTTTTTTTCATTTATTTCTTTTGTTTGGTGTGTGTGTCTTAAGGTTTTTTCCCCCACTGTTGTTTGGTGGTAATTCCAGGCTTGGGGGGAAAACAGTAAAATGAAAAAGAAGAGATGAAATGCATGCAAACCACAGTTAGATGCATGAAAAAACCAAATGGAAATATGAAAGAAAGTGCTAATTAAATGTGTGCTTTGCTTCTAAATCTGTACAAATCCTACAGTGCCTTTGTGCCCATATAAATTCATGTGGTTCTTGCAGGTATTTCTCACTAGAAAGAGGATAGGATTATTGGCTGTAGGGATATAATAGAGGAAAATACTTGTGACTCCACTGGGCGTTTGTTTGTAAACTTTACATGAATTGTTTGCTAAGGGTTAAAAAAAACCAAAAAAGCCTTAATGCTTTGCAGGCAAGTGGGTAGCAATTGTCCAGATAGAGCCTGCACAGTTACTCGCACCTTTCTGTGAAATGTAGCCCGGATGGGTTTTTGAGGTGGGGGACCGGACTGCTTGGACTGTGCTGACCTAATACAGTGAAGTGATTTCCTATGTTGATTTAAAAAAAAAAAACAAAAAAAAAAAGTCTAAGTGATGAGAAAGCAGAACCTGTTCAGTGTATAAGCCTCACTACCTGCTGTTAACAGCTGTCATAGTGGGCTGGAGGTTTTGGGTGTTTTTTTGGATCTGGAGCTGAGCATAGAAAGAGGCTTAGAGGAATAGAGAGCTCTTAAATAATTGGAAGCCATGTGGTACGTGTAGGGAGGAGTTTGGAGTGACAAAATCAGTGAGAGATGTCGCGTGAAGGATCAAGGGAAGAAACCTGGCAATTTTCTCTGTCCCTGTTACCAAACAAATTGTAAATCTTTTTTTTGGTTATGAGATGTTGTTCACTGTTTATATTGAGGAAAAAACCCAAACCGTCAGCATTAGATACCAGACTCTCCGGTGATGATGTCTGGCTTCAATCTCAGTGTGCAGTTAAGGATTCTGGGTTGATCAGAGTCTGGTTCTGATCTTCGCAGGTGATGAAAACTGCTGTTAAATCATTGCGTGTGCAGCCAGGTTCTCATCAGTTTTCAGAAATGCTAGAAATACAGCTAGAAAATACTAGCTGTCTTAGCTTGTTTGTGTAGCGTTGTTACACAAAGCGTTCTCTACAAATACTGAATTTCTCAATCATACTAACGTCTGCATTTTAAGTCCTAAAAAAAAAAGGAGAAAGGGGTGAAGGCGACCCATGAGTCAGAGTCCAATTTGTAGCGCTCCGAGAGTGCAACAGGGTCCAGGAAAGCGTCAGAGACGTGTCGGTCCATCACCACACTGGGAGCTCCAAAAAGTCTCCCGAACCTACAGAAAGCTGCGACACCTGTAATAAAAGACCAGAAGCCCGAAGCGTAGCACGTGGGGGAAGCTGGTGGCGGGGGGAGCATCGCCAGGGCGTTGTTCTTGCGATAGCGGGGAATTTCTCCGGCAAAACTCCCTGTTGATCCTAGCAAGCAGAGGTAGGTGACCCACGTTGTGCTCGTCGTCCCTCCCTCCCTCTTCACCCCTGACAAGGAGGGGAGAAATCCCTGCTGATCTCTTCAACCTCGGCACATGGGCAGGACCCAAGGAATGGTGTTGTTTTTTTCTGCTGTTCTCGGTATTGCAGTAACGCTTAAGCCGTAGGGGAAGAAGAAGGGAGTTTCTGGTTTGTGAAGAAAACCGATCGCTAAAAATCAGCTCCGCGAATAAAACGGTTTCAAAGGATGAGAAGACTGTTGGTCAGTGGTATTGCAGCACAGGAGGCTTTTGGGGATCGGCTGAATTGTTAGTCGTACTGGTACTGAATTTTTTTTTTTCTTTTTTTTTTTTTTGGCGTGTCTTGAAAGGCAGTGACTGTGACTATGCTGTTTGCTAGCCAGCGCTGGCTCCCGCAGCAGGAGGAGGCTGGCCACAGATTTTCCGTGGGAGGGAGGAGGTCCCGGGAGCGTGCGTGTACTTTGCTCGGGACTTTGGGGCGGTTGGCCCGTCACGGGGAGCAGAGCAGAGCCCTTCTTGCGCGTCGGACGTTCGACCCTTTGCAAGTTGAGTCCTGGGGAGAGCGGGCACGTAAGTAGGGAGCCGAAAATCCCGCAGGGTTCAGACCCTCCGGGGCTTCATCTGGCTTTCTCTTCTGGGTTTGGAACCGGAGAATTAGTGGGTGCGCTGAAACAAGTTTTCCTTGTCCTGCCGGCTCCTCTCCCAGGATACAGACCTCCTCCCCGTGCCTGTCAGCCATCTGTGGGCTCCTGGCAAGGAGATGAAGGTGTTTTCCTCATGGAAACCTTAGTGAATCATCGTCAGAATGATGACATAAAACCTGCGACCTGTGTCCAAGCTCAACTGGATCACCTCCGTAAGATTTTTTTCGTTTGGAGTGATGGCTGTAACGGAGTTAAAGCTCTGTTTAACCTTATTTAACAAGTCCTCGGTGTCCTGAAACGTGCTTGCTTTTCACGTGTGGCTGTATGTCCCTGTTGGGGGGTTCTTTTTGGGGCTGGGGAGGAGGAAGGATGACGGTTGGACTCGGTGATCTTGTAGGTCCTTTCCAACCTGAAGGATTCTATGATTCTATAAATTGAAGCAAATGCTGATGTTGCATAAATACTGAAAGTTTAGTGCTTTGATCTTACAAACAAAACAATGCTTTTCTTTTTAGGATGTGCTTTACAAAGGTGTTGCTTGTCCTAATGCAGAAAGAAACAAAGTTTCTAAAGCTTTACTGAAGCCAACTTTAATTTGACTTTCCAGGAAAAAAAACGCTTTGCTGTATTGCTTTGTGCAGACTAATAAACCCTTTTGACTTGCAAATCTCTTCCCACTATGAATTAAGCCTTGTATTATGCAAATCTCCCTTTCAGTTATCCTTTTCTTGTACCTTGATTTTGAATCTTTCCTTTAGATCATGGCTTGCATGACATTTTCTTTCTTTTCCTTTCTTTTTGCTGTTTGCAAAGACTCTTGGGAGGATTTGACAGATGTGGTGGAGCAATTGCGTGATGATACTGAAGGTGCGTGCCACACCAACATCTTTCAGTTATTATTTCCACTAATGATTGGCTTTTTGCCTTTTTATTTTGAGCCTGAGTGCAAAATAGAGTTTTCCTTTCTAGTGCCAATAGCTGTGGCTTTCTGAACGTGCTTGTCTGGTTGAACCGGGTCGGCAGCCAGAACACGCTGTACTTGTTGCACTCTGTGGGCATGTTTGCTTTCTGCTTTTAGTGTCTTAAAGAAAATGCCTTTGATCACTCCAGTCTATGTATTGCTCTTGCAATTGTATCAATTTACATTTAAAATGGGTTTTGTGAAGGCTTTTCTTCTAAATTTTATCACCCCCTTCGTGGGTTCCGTGTGATCAGTTTGGGTTTCTAAATTCTTACCGATCTCTCTTTTGAAAATATGTGCGTACAATGTTGTTTAAAAAAGTGCTTCAAAAATGTCGTGGTAGTTTGACTTCAAGTGGAGGTAGAAAAAGCGAATTGACAAGGGGCTAGTTTATTTACATTAAATGCTTTCTGCAGCAATTATTTTCCTGATATAAACACAGCCTAAAAGGTTGCAGCTATATATGGAAGCTAAATTAAAAAAAAAAAAATTCAGAAATCACCCCAAAGCTTCAGATTTTCTGAAGTATTTCTATGTATCAATTCGAGACTTTGCGAAAGTGACTGTAAAACTTGTATTGCAAATTTTGATTAAAACTTGTGAAGTAATAAATAAGAAACTTTTTTTGTAGTGCTTCTTACTTGATTCTTAAAAATGGTGCAAGCATGAACTAGTTGAATCCCCAATTCAGCATGCACTCAAATTTTTAATTTGATGGCTACAACTGTTCATGCTTGGGATGAAAGTGTTTGCAACACACAAGGCGAATATACCTTTTGGGAGCAAGGGAAGTGGAAGGGAATTTACGTTTTGTGGCTGAGAAGTTTTAAGTGCTCATCATTAGGAAGAATATAGATTTCAGTGGGGAAGGATGGTTAGGGGTACTTATTTATGCAGGCCAAATTCTTTTAAAATGGCAATGTCAAATTAGAAGCTAAAGCTAGGGTTGTTGATATCCAGAAGATTTAGGAGCCTAACTCCTATTATTCTCGTACTGATAATCCCAAAGGAGTAAGGTCAGCAGGTGCAGTTCAGCTTTTTGCCAATTTGTGCATCAAATGTGTTCAAAGGTGTTGCAGATTGCAGATCCCATGGTGGCTGTATTCTTACCAGTTTTATTCACTTTCGGTCTAATTCTCACTGGTAGGATGTTAACCAAAAGCTGCGTTGGTTTCTTTTTAGCACAGATAAGCAATTTAAATGTGAAACTTGGTGAAGTGAAGCGGGTTTATGTTACGGACTCAGGGTTATAAATAGAGGGTAAAGCATGAGCAACACCGTAAAGGATACATCTGTCTTAAAATATGTAGTTGTGATTATTAATAGAATAATAACTGATAGTTAAGGATGGCAAAGTAATGCAGCTAGGTTTGGGACTCACTTAGGAAAAACCTTCCAGTGCAAATAGTTTTAAGAATGTTTCTGGCAGAAGAAAAAAGCAAAATCCACCATGACATAGTGAAACATTTTCTTTATTTATATTGGAAAACTCACATGGTATAAATCTTTTTAAAGAGGGTGCGTTGTGCACAAAAATTAGTTTTGATGGATTAACTACACCGATTTCTTACTGGTCGTCTTGGGTGGATGGTGCCTTTCTTAACTGTTGCGCTTGGTGACGTGCCTGGGCTTCTGCCTGGTGGCCTGGAAAACACAGCAGGCTTCTCGCCGGCCTCGAGATGGGATCTCTCCTGGCACAACAGCTACTCCTGCTTCCCGGCAGCTCCGGCCGACGGCATATCCAAGGCCGTCTTTAAGGGAAAAAAAAAAGGGTTTGAGATTTTCTTCTTTACTCCCTAAAACATTGTACAGATTTTTTGCATTTATTGGGTCGGGGCGAGATACGTTTGAAATGCGTGTCTTGCCTGTTTGCACTTGTATCTTTGTTTCCCATGACCACCACCCGCTTCTGGTTTTTTTGGAACTCTTAAATGCCTGGTGTGTGCAGGAAACTGCCCTCAGCGGTGGATCAGGGACGGATGGATGCTCGACATGGAGTGTGCTTTCCCCCCAAAAAGTCAACATTAAGGACATAATAGCAAGAACAAATGAAGCAACCTTTTAAACTCTCTGTGAAAATGTTTCTTCTCTTAGGAAATCCAATTTCATTTTTGTAAGGTGGTATTAGTCCAGCTGCTTATCCACAGTCCCTCAGAGTAGGCAGGTTGAATTCTGAATATAGAAGCAAAAAGTTAGTGCAATAAGACACGTTTCTGTAGAAGCAGACGTGCTTCTGCTTTTCACTTGTGAATAGCCACGTCGCTTATTTTCATCACTGCTGACCTTTAAGAGAGAATTTGCATGACATGCGAAACGTGTATCGCCTCAGCCTGGAGGTGGTGGTCGGGGACTCGCCTTGCTGGAAGGCAGATGGGGCATTTCAATGTCAGGAAAAAGCAGCAGCTTAAAAAATGCACGATGATGTTGAACTCCAGTGTAAATGATGAAAGTCCTTAATATAACTAGGGATTTGCTTTCCACATTTATTTGAAATTATACATGTGTTCATGATTTCATGGTCTGAGCAGCTGGAACTAATGTCCTTCCTAATGTGAATTTGCTTAACTGAAACTCGGTGCACTGTGGATAGCTGGCTCGTTTGTTTTGAAGGGAAGTGTTTCACAATTAACGTATCTCAGTTTATCTGAATACATTATGAACTGTTTGCAAGATGCCATTTCTGTTCCATACACAGAAGCAGCCTTTCTAAATTTCAGATTGCTTTAAGTTTGTATTCTTGATTTAAGATGGATTCAGTACATGGGGAGCCTCGGTGAAGTACTAATTAACTGACTTGACTTTGAGGAGATTTCTTTCACATCTACGGTGTTTCATGACTCCCTGCATTTGATCAAAGTTCTAGCTTTATTTTCGTTTTTTCTTAATTCTTTTAGCAAAATTCAGTATGAGATATGATAGACTTTATTGTCACCAGGTAATAAGTACTTAGGTCACAGCTGCAGCTTAACCCTTTGAGATCCAGTATTGCATTGACTTTTTCCTTGACTTTTAGGTTCCTAGGTACATATTTTACTTTTTAAACAAATTACAGGATTTTTGAGATTCTTGGATGCTTTTGAAAACACCTTCATGGAATCTTCTTGGGAACCTTTTGCTTTTCATGCTGTTAGCATGTCAGATGATTATGGCACAGTTTTACCTCTTAAGAAACCTGGGAGTTCAGTGTTTTAAGGAGACAGTCAGATGAGCTGATTATTTTACCCTGTCATTCTAGTGCGATGCAAGTCCAGTTCAGTGGTGACCACTTAAATCCCACGTGCCATGTTGCTGACTAGAAAACGCATCTATTCTGTAGAAGCTACAATATTTAAATAGGAAAGTGTTTTGAGAATTTAAGTTTACTTCCATTGAAATCCAAACCACATGGAAAGGCGAAGTTTCAGGGCCAAGATCGAACCTTTTAAGGTTTATGGTATGGCATGTGTAGTAAAACACAGGTAGAGTTTTTGCAGTTAGAGGCAGAAAGAGGAAGTTGGAGAAGGTACTGACTCAAACTGAGAATCACAATTGCACATCAGGGTCAGACTTGTCAAAGCAGAAAGTATCTGGGTTGACTTAAAGCCAGCTGGATAGTCTTACTGCGTAAAAGTTGCCTTTTCTTGCTTACCCTGCTATTTTAGACTCAGTTTTAAAGATCTGAATGTTCCAGTGCATGTAATAAAAGTAGAAATTACTTTGGATTTAATTTTTGGAATATATCTTTGGGATGTTATGCAGTTTCATACTACATAACAGTTAATTGGTTTGCAAGATGAGAATCTTAGATGACCTGCATATGCAGAGCACTATCATTCCCAACAGACTAACGAAGCAGAAACCTTTAATTAGTTAATGTCATGAAAGCATTTTTCAGTTCTTTAGACTGCGACTGCACATTTTAGTCTTAAATGAAAGCATAGGCCTGCTTTTTCTATTTTTCCTAAGTGCTTTCACGAGCTCAGATGTTCATTGGCTCTTAAGTGTTGAAAGAATCTAGTTGTCTTGAAGGTGTTTCCTGGGCCCCTCTCTTACTCTTGTTTGCTTGTGTTTGTTTTTTTTAATTAGGGTAGTATTGACCCCAGCAGTCACAGACCTCTCCGACTCGTGGAAAAGCGTGCACCTTGCCTCAAAAAGCGTACCCTTGACCTCAGTACAGGTCCGCGTGAGGCAGCAGCTCTCGATACGTGATTAGGGAGGAGAGGAGGTCTCTGTATTTTCCTGCATGTTGCTATTCCCCTGACAGGGAAGGAGAAAAAGAAGCTGTGCTTATGAACAAGGTTTCAGTCAAGTCTTAAAACTTCTAGATATATTCAGGAGGCAAACACTCAGCTTTCCTAAAGGGTCTGATCTCACTGCTGAGATCAGTATGCACAGGCTGCATATGCATAGGAGTTTCTCTTCCAAACCTGGCCAGGGAAATAATAGTGTTCAACCTAAACTTCGTAAATGTATTTAAATTTAAAACAAAACAAAACAAACTCTTTGTTTCTTTTAGCCCAGCAGCATACTCTTTTGAGGGTATATAAAAAAGTTGCCTCAGATGATTCAAACCTACTAGTGATTTCTGCTGGTTTATCTGTCTTGATCAGAAGACGGATATACTGTAGATGGAGTCGTGCTACCAGGAGGGTTGAGGGAGCAGGTTGATGGTTTTTAACCAGATAACCTTGTTCGGAGTGGATCTTGAATCATGCTACCGAAAGAAAGCACAATTTTGTGGCAGTAGTTGTCTGTGGTAGAAGCAAATGCTGTAGTGATGTTCGTATAGTCTTAAATGGCAACTGCGATGGATGCTGTCAGAGGTGGTGTTCATTAGTTTTGTGCAGAAGTAGACAGAAGAAAATATACAGGAGGTTTTGTAACTGCATGTACGAAAATCAGTTTTTGCAATAATATGTAATATTTTGTTTGACTTTTTTTTTTCCCTGAGTCTGCATTCCTAGTAACGGTGACTTAGCTACACTGCTAATCATAAAATGGATTGCAAATCCTATAACAGGTAATCTGTTCGACGTACACGCCACATCTGTCAGCTTAATATGGTAGTAGTTTGCAAAGACAATAAAAATCACCTCCTAAATTAAATCTTTCTCCAGTCCAATGCTGCTATGAGAACTGCATTCCTAAATGAGTACTCTGAAGTTTCCTAAACTATGAAAATAAATTGTGAATGCCTAATCTCAGCCTTTTTATAAGAAGCGAGCCAAGACAGTCGGTGCTTATACAAAATGGATATACATATTCATGATTTTTTCCTGGAAGTAATTAACATATTCATCTGAATTCCAGGAACTCATTAATATATGTGAATGTCCTTGGCGCAGGCGCATTCGAGATCTTTGGTGGTCTTCAAAGTTCTCTGGTGGTCTTTGATAGTCTTCCTCACTTGTCCGCTAGTTCACCCTCTTCTAGTGATTCTGCACAGTGGGACACTTTACGTGTTTCGATACAACTTATCATAAAGAATGTTCATTAGTAACTCAAATATGTATCTTTTCTTGATTTTCATTCTTTTAACACAAGCCATAATGAAGCTTTTAAGCTAAATTATCTAAAAAGGCCCAAGGTTCTCATCTTCCCAGGGAATCGCAAGGTCGACCAAAAGCAGTTTCCTCTCGTATCATATACATTTTGCAACATACAGGTTTTCTTATCTGCCGCTAGTCAGCGTAACAAGGCCACTCTGTTCCTCTCACAAGACAAGATGTAAAGCATCTTGTATCACCCTCCTTGAGCCGCTCAGTGCGGTAGCTGCCAGGATGCTTCCAGCGAAATTTAGAGGAGATGACTTCTGGTACTGCTTTGTCCTGGAGAAGAAAGGGGATAAGAGAGGCCTTGTCCTGAGCTGCTTTTGGAGAGACTAAACGCATGCAGCCGCGGTATCAGGTTGGAATGGTGGCACCTGCCCTGACCCATCACTCTCCCGGTACTGCGGATTTTTTTCACAGCCCTCAGCGTTAACCGTGTGTGCTCGAGTGTCATTAGTGCCGTTGCCCAAGTGCTGGATCTGAGTGTTTCTTGGAGTTGTCATCAGCATCCCCGATAAAAACAGCCTGTTCTCTGGCAGACAGGCCACCCAAAACTAAGCAGCAATAACGAGGCCTCAGCAGCCTGGGTGCTGGAGAGCTTTGGAGCTTGGTGCTTGGTGCAGCAAATCCACCCGTGATCCCAGGTTTCACGAATGCTCTCTTTTGGTTCCCTTTCATGATTTCTTAGGTTCTTTGATTTAAGATGTTTGTGTGTCCACTTCAGCAGTTGCTTTTCGTCTCCCGACCCTCAGGTGCCTTTCAGTGTCTCCTTCTGTCTGCTATAAGGAATCTCAATTGCACGGTAGCAGTTGCTCTTCTTGCCCATTTTGGATTCAGCCATAGGTTACTGAAATCAAATATTACTCCTATTAGCTACAGGCTGCTGGGCCTACAGTGCTTTTCAACCTGCAGGAGATATTGAAGATCGGAAGCGGGAAATGATGTGATTTTTCGTGATTCTATGGTTCTATGAAGTTTTGCGCCTTGCTCTCTTTTTGGCTGGTGGGTGCTGACAAGATGCCTCATGGCAGCGGTAGTACGTTTGAGATGACAAGGAGTTTGTGTTCGAGCAACTGCATTTGTCAGTATCAGCATCGCGATGAAGCGGGATGATGACTTGCATCTTTGGGATGAGTCCTGTGGGAGACTGCAGTAGTTTCAAAAGAATATACCCATTGGCTTCTTTTGGCTAAGTTGTTGCATTTCAAATTGCAAGAAATGGTTCTTTACAGTCGTATCGACAAGAGGACGAGAACTGTTGACAATCCAGAGAGTTCAAGTCTACCTGCCTCGTAGAGATTTGATGTTTACTCGTTGGCAAACCGGCTGAATACAAACCCGAACTTCGGCAAGACTTCACTTGGGGACTGGATCCACTGGGGTTGAGGGTTGACTCTTCCCCTCCTCCTTCACCACGAGAGATGTTTTAAGGAGAGGTGTAGGAACCTATCTCAGCTGTCTGCATGTTGAAGAGATGGAGCCTCTGAACAGTCAAAAAAAGCTTGAGAAGGGCCCGCCGGCGGTGCGCGTCGCCGAGTGGGTCTGGGTGGTGGTACTCCGCAGAGCCAGCAGGGACAGCCATTCTTCCACTGCTTAGATTTCCAGATGTTTTTATGGCTTCTTTCAGCAAACTTAGCTGCACGCTCCCCTGCATTTTAAATAGAAATATATCTCTTTTTGTTCTAACGGACGGTTTTCAGTCTCCGACATCTATTTGCTTTACTTGTTTGCTAAATGCAAGCACGCTTTGCCAGTACAGCAGATAAATTGTGTACCTTGTGCTTAGATATGTAGTCTTAGATGTCCTCTGCGCGTGTTTCTGGTGTAGTAAATTCACTCGCGAAGGTGGCAAATTGGTTCAAGGGTCCGTGGCTGTTTACAGCAGCCCTGGAATAAATGTGCCTTAGAGGGATGACACTGCTTGCGCCAAAGAACTTGAGCTAAAAAATTGGGTGTGAGATTGCAGGTGGAACAAACAGAAACCTTGCAAGTAACGCAACATCATTTTAGTAGCCAGAATTTCTATGTCTCCGTATCTCCAGGCCTAAAGCGTAAGCGCGCTCTATTAATTGTGGACATAGGACCATTTCACTCTAGTTACGGGACAGTACTGTTGTAAACGAGGTTGTTTCTGGAGGTGTTGGAAGTGCACTGGTGGTGTTTGGGAAGGGAGGCACGCTGAGAAAGGACGGGTGCTGGCATGGCCGCGTCGTACCGGTCAGGGAGCAGGAGGCCTGCAGGCAGGGTGTGGGTTGGAAAATGGGTGCCTGTATCTGTTTCTTGCAACAAGAAGCAACTAGCAAGTAATAAGGGTTTAAATGTTTATAATATGGTAGAGGAAGAATATAGTTTTGGAAGATCTGTGCGTGTTGGGACTTAAGAGCGAGCTGTCGGAGGAGCCATGGAGATCACCTTACCGTCAGTGGTAAAAAAAAAAAAAAGTGGTTTTTGGTAAAACAGAGAGATAGGTGGGAATTGGCTCCATGTTACATCCAAGTTTTTTAAAAAAAAAAAAAAAAGAAAAAAAAATCCTGAGAAGGAAAGATGCAAGGCTGGATAGAGACACATTGGTGGATCAAGTGTGAGTGCATTCATGGTTATCTTTAGATGGAAGAAGAAATCACCAGTGGAGAATTCTTACTGTTTTCTAGTTGCTGGATGTAGCTGGGGATTTGAGTTGGAACAAGTGACAGCCGTAACATTCAGTAAGGAGTTGTCAAGATGTAAAGCACATTAACAGCTGTCTTCAAACTTCTCTTTCTTGAAAATTTAAAGCTTTTGTAGTTATCTGAAGTATCGAGGGACCCGTAATGTGATATATTGCCTATTCCCATGTCAGTGTGGCTTCGGCCGTGAAATGCTAGTTAATTCTGATTTTTCTCAACAAAAGGCCTGAAGAGAGTGCCTCATGTCAAACTGTCACTGCCCCTAAAAATGTCGTCAAAGCTGAGGAACAAAAAGAGAGAGAGAGAGGATATCTTACCGTATTAAAAATAGCTTTTGTTACTCAGCAGTATTTTTCTTCCTTTTTTTAATAGATCCTAATTATCTCATGGCTAATGAACGCATGAACCTGATGAACATGGCGAAACTGAGCATCAAGGGGTTGATCGAATCGGCGCTGAACCTGGGCAGGACGCTGGACTCGGACTATGCACCTCTTCAGCAGTTCTTCGTTGTGATGGAGCATTGCCTTAAACATGGCTTGAAAGGTAACCTTGCTTGAGAGGAGTCCTCCCAGGCTGTTTGTCATGGCGTAGCAGCCAGAAAGAGCAATCTTGTCTTAAAAATCTAGTTTTGTAATGTACACTAGACTAAAGAGAGGCAGAGCAGGGTCACTGCTGTGATCGCAGTGGACTTGACAGGCTACGGGAAGGGGAAGAAAAAAAATCTGCTCAGGGTACAACCCTGCAGGTGAAAAGTTCACAGTTGTTGCAGGTGCTTGCCATTTTTAAAACAGCTTTTCGGATGACTCAAGTATAGCTAAGGGATCACTGATAAAATTAGCTTCTCGGCAAACTCATGACTCCCTGTTTTTTCTGCACTTCCTCCTGCTTTAGGGATGCAATGGTCCTCTTGCTGGAAGAGGAACTGCAACACGGAGGTCCTTTCTCAGTAGTTCTATCAAAACTCAGGATTTTTGCTTTGTGCAGCTAATGTCTTGTAAGCTGCTGTCTGAAATAGCAAGCAGAGCATGTATTGAACTATATAACACGGAGTCACAACTAAAATTGCCAAGTACCAGACTATCTTTCATCATGTACTGCCCTTGCGTGATGGTAGCTTGAGATGAAAAGCAGAGGATGTTAAATGCCTTGTCAGCACCCATAGGTACATCCTGCCGTACTTTTTTAGTAGTTGTGCTTTCAGCATTACGTGTGGCAGAAGCAATTCCCGTGCTGGTTAGGGTAACGTTCTGCAAGGGAGAAGTGTTAATATTCTTCAGCTTCTTTGTTTATCCATTTGCCAGCGTCCCCGCTGCTGGCCGTAAGTTCGAACTTGACAGAGTTCTCGGTCTTCTCACTGCTGCTCTGAAGTAGCAGTAAGAACTACGGAAGAAGAAAATTAATTTCCAGTTTTAGTATGTAGGAGTCACTAGAAAGCTTTTCTGAAGGAGGAAAGGATGCACAGAGAAGCCCCTAGCAGCTCTGGAGAAGGAGTGGGTTCAAAGTGGTGCGGTCCTTCTCTTGTGAGAAGACATGACCGTGGCCAAACATGTTTGACCATGTTTGAGAATGTGTTTAGTCAGCACAGGCCTCACGGACTCATTTTCTATCTTTTTCTTTTCTAGCCAAAAAGACTTTTCTTGGGCAAAATAAGTCATTTTGGGGACCTCTGGAACTGGTAGAAAAACTCGTTCCTGAGGCTGCAGAGATTACGGCGAGTGTTAAGGATCTCCCAGGGCTGAAGTAAGTACAGTCTTTTACTGCACAAGTACATAATAAATTAATTATTTAAGAAGGATCCTGAAGAAGAGAAGGAAGGGCAAACACAACCTTCAGGAATACTTCTGCTACCTTCTGCTGTTAAAAATGGATCATTACTCTCTTACTCTTGATCAAGGATCTGCAGAAGGAGAGGACAGGATATATCTTTTCTGTGTTAAGCTCATGGGGTCTTATGGGCACTAGCGCGTTTATTGCTAGCACTAGACGAGTGACAATGTGTCTCAGGAATGGGAACAGCCTTTACTGACTCTATTTCTGAAGTCAGACTGAATAGGGAGAGAATTGGAAGGAAGGTGATTACAGATTAAATAGTTCTGAGGCTGATAGAGGTAATTTTTCTTTTAAATGAATTCAGGTAAACTGGTAAAGTTTGTGTAAAAGGGAAGCTCAGTCACCAAGTTGGAGAAGATACTAGTTTATGTTAAAGAGGAGAGGAAAAAAAACCACTTCAAGCATATGTTGCTTTTAAAAATTTCATAGTCGTTTCAGATGTCACATCCAGGTTTGCTTATTCCATCCTAAAAAGGAACTGTAAGAGGCTTTCGGCCTGGGGAGTAGAAGAAAAGATGTAAGGAAGCTTTTGTATTAGCAGTGAGACTAAGGATTAAATCTTCTTTGCTGAAAGAAGACATGAATAGATTCAATAAACAGTTTCTTTCAGGTTAGTATTTAGTGATGTACATACGGACAAGGGCTTTTACTGGAGATCTGTGCAGGTCTCCTCCTGGAACAGCTTACGGGACCAGCGTGGAGTGCCGACGGTGTTGCACCAGAGCTCCTGTTATCTTTTCCTCTTCTAAAAGAATATTGAAACATTAAGTAAATTGCAATTAAGAACAGCTTTGGAATAAGTTTCTAAACCTTGCGTTCATACTAACCCTTGCGAAATGCCACGTCGTGTATTAGTGAGGTCAAGTATGGGGAGTAATGAAGATGACTTTTATGGGCAGTTGCTGCTTACACCGGTTCAAGTTAGAAAATTAAGTGCACCACGTGCTGTTTGGTATAAGACAGTTGACGGACTGCTGGAGACAGAAAAGAAATTTCCTTCTAATCAGAATACTGCTCAACGCGGGGGGTTTACACCTTCCTTTGGAGCATCTGGTCCTGGCTCCTGGCCAGCATGCCGGGGTAGATGAGCCAGAGCTGTGATGCAGCATATCAGTTATCGTAATTTTAAAGCTCCGTGCTTCAGATTGCCAGGAGAAACAGAGGGGGAAGGATGTCATTGCATCCTTTGAGTGTGTTAATGAGCAAAATGGATGAAGAGAACAGTGCTGAATTTGTGTTTTCAGTTGTCTCTGTGGATTCTCACCCAACTTAACGCCTACCTGAAGGAGCGGTGCTGGGGCATCTGTGCTGAACTGAAGTATACGCATGCTATTCTGACTTGCCTTATGCAAAACTGATTTTGAATTAGAAGGTGATGTGTTGAAGCAGCTGATCTCTGTGTAGTAGCATCCAGCAGGGATAGTCGGGGAAATATTTTTAGTGTAAGAACAAATACATAATTAGTTATGAGGGAAGCAGCGATTGCTTAAATAAAGTTGTCTGTAACTGTTTGCAGTTAAATACCTTGTATTTCCTTGTTTTCATCAGCGCCAGCTCTGTCTTTGAGATGTAGAAACTGTAGGTAGGATGGGATCATTAGAGCTGTGTGTGAAAGTGCATTGCGGTATGTCTGTAACTGTTTTGTTTCTGGTCTTTGTAGGACACCTGTGGGTAGAGGAAGAGCTTGGCTTCGCCTGGCCCTAATGCAGAAGAAACTTTCAGAATACATGAAAGCCCTGATTAATAGAAAGGATCTTCTCAGGTGAGCGTTGAGCTTGCTGTCGGATTAGATTAGGTTCACTTCTGCACTTTTGTAAGATCTTTTCGATCTTTTACACCCAAATGGTAAAGTATGCGTGTACTTTTTTTGAGAAATGGTAATATTTGTGAAATGCAGAGCTTCCTCTGAGGGCTTAAAAGTGCTTGATATTCTTTCTTAATTCAAAAGCTGTTATTTCTCCGCTTTGTCTCAAATATCCATTAGAATAAACACAAATTTTGGTTCTGAAGAGATGATTTGGGTGAAATACTTGTACAGAGGGGATACAGCATTCTCTGCAAGATCTTGGCCCTGGAATTATTTCTGACCTTGTCACTTCGTTACCATCCGAGTTGGAACAAGTCATTTCATTTCTCTGTATCTCTGCTTCCCACTCATAAAACGGCAATAATTTCGTAGCTTGGTTTAAAGTCCGTAGGCTTGAACGACTATGTCTGTGTAAAGCGGTAGGATTTAATAAATATGTTGGTGTTTCTTTACTCAAACAAGTAGGTTTCTGTTGGCTGTCCGGGTAAATCCGTAGCTGACTTGGGGTTAGAAAGGAGAACTTGGTATTGTCCACTGGAAAATGCGGCTTGTGTTAATAACTGTATGTAACAGAGTAGTAGAAGTATGCTACTTAAGAAACTCTGATATTAAGCCCCCGTCTTAAATCTTCATTACGCTGTACCATTACTCAAGAAACGTGCTTACTTTCCATCACCTTTCAACGGTGAGGGGCCAGGTCTCCTATTTACTGGGTCTTTGCCTCACCTGAAGGCTTACTGCGCTAGGAGAGATGTGTTCAGTCAGGGCAGGAGTACGCCGATAGTACCTAGGAGTACATTTCGGGGTGGACTACGTGCCGCTGCCTGGGTTTTTGTTAAGGCTGGGCTTGCGTTGTATTGGCGTATGAGCTAGCAGGGATCCCGTGCTGGTTGACGTGGTTTTAGTTGATCTTTGAAGATGCGACACTTTGTCTTCTCTTGCCGTGCAGTGAATTTTATGAGCCTAATGCACTGATGATGGAAGAAGAAGGTGCGATCATTGCTGGCCTCCTAGTAGGTTTGAATGTCATCGATGCCAACTTCTGCATGAAAGGAGAAGACCTGGACTCGCAGGTACTGGGTATTCAATTAATGGGGGTTTTTTTTGCTCATTTAAATTGGAAGAATTTTCCATTGCAGAGGACTTTCAGCTGAGATACAAGTTTGTTACTATATGTAGTAGAAGGCCAATATAAGCTTGTTACTAACGATCGTGGTCTTTGGTTAGCTGGTGGCGCTGAGATCAGAGTCTCAGGATTTTGGTTTTCTCTTTGCTGTTACAGTTTGCTGTGGTCTGCACGCAGGTCACTGCGGAGTGAAACGTAGTAAATGAAAAAGGAGGTGAAAAGGGGGAAGGACTTAGCCAAAACAAGGGGAGAAATGGACAGAACTGTTAATTCACTCACGCTGTGTGATGAGATCATTGTGGCTGTTAAACAACAGAAAATGAGCCCGTATGCACTTATGTTCCAGCTTGCATAAGCAGTGTATGTACAGACATGGTGATGGTAATGTTTTGTCCTTATGTCCTAAGACTAGCTTGCCAACTTGCTGCGTCTCCTACTATATTTTTGCTTGAAATACACCATGTTTTCATTAATTTTCAGCAGATGACTGGTATAATGAATCCTTGCTGTAATATAACATGTACTGATGTTCTAAGTGAATGACTCTAAACTTTCACGACTACGGACAGTGTTTAGTCTTAGAAAAAGTATGTAATGTAAAATGCAAATTTTTGTTTTCTAGGTTGGAGTTATTGATTTCTCAATGTATTTGAAAGATGGGAACAGCACGAAAGGCAGTGAAGGGTAGGTACACGCACAATTGTCCTGCTTCATACCTCTTGGTAACTCGTATGCAAGTATTCCGGGTTGCCCTGAAAGCTGTTACGTTTGTAATTAAAAAGCTACTTAGACTGAATTGCTCTTCTATGATAAACCATAATCTATAAATAAGGTACTGGAAAAAAAAAAAAGAGCGGGCAGGGGAAGGGGGAAGTCTCCCAGAAATTCTGTGTGGTTTTCCTTAACTGACAATTGGAGATAAAAATATTTTAAACGGGACCCTCTGCTGAGTTAGGTCTGCCATTCTTTAAAGCCTTTTCGGTAAGCAGCTTAGTAGCCTTCACCAGTTGTATGGCTAGTAGGATAGTAGTTGATTTTTGGCACTATAACATCCTTAGGGAAAAAAAAAAATCTCCAACTGGAGAAGATCGTAACTGTAATAATAGCTGAAAGTACTTGTGCCAGCATAGACACACGGAGCTGTGCAGCATTCAGAGCAAGTGGTTGAAAAATACAGTGTGGACGCACTGACACGCGGATCAGGTGTTGCGGTTTTCCGAGGTTCTTCAAGAGTACTTCTTCCTTCTTAGGAAATCAGGCTAGTTTGAATTCAGATAAATATTTAATAATTATCCCTCAGGAACAGGTGTTTTGACTGCATTCATTTTATCTGTAGTGTCATTTCTAGAACATTCTTTCCTTTAGTTAAGATTTCCTGCTGGAAGTACATGCAAAACATGCATTTATCGACAGTTTTCCTTGAACAGATTTTGGTGAGATGACTCGTCCAATATAAATGTAGTGCAAACCCAGTTTTTTTTTCTTTGAAATACTGCTGTACTCTTTGAAATGTTCTTTGCCTTAATCGTTCTCTTTTGTATGTCGCAAAGTGCCTGAAAGCCATCCAGGTAAATGTAGCGGTTGCAGCTTCCGAGAAGTGGGGACGGTGACTGGTTATGAAGGCATAGGCTGTAACTTGGCTTGACTATTTCATATATATCACGTAGGCTCATGGAGACCTGGGGTACTGGTCCGACGCTGGATATGCGGGCTCTATCGCCACGTTTCCTCTTAGGGCTTCAGTGGTGTCTTTTAGTTCTCTGGATCCAAATGATTGCACTGAATGATACTTCTTTTTTCCAGAGATGGTCAGATAACTGCTATTTTGGACCAGAAGAACTATGTAGAAGAACTCAATAGGCATTTAAGGTAAGACATGCTTTATTTATTCTTTATTATATAGTGTAACAAAATAGAAAACAGGATTTTAAAAAAGAAGGAATTACTGTAGGGTTTTTTCTCTTCAACAGTGCTACAGTAAACAACCTACAGGCCAAGGTGGATGCCTTAGAAAAATCCAACACTAAACTGACTGAGGAGGTGAGTGTAACGGAAAATCATCCAATGTTTTGGCCTTTTGGATTAAAAAAGGAAAGAGAGAAGTTCCACCTAGCAACTAAGCATGAGGTGGAAAAACAACCAAATATTTATGTTAAAAACCAAAAGCTGCTGAATACGCTTTATCCCTCTGAAGTCTTTGAGTGCTTTCTGATTTTTGGAAAATGTCTTAGAATAAATTGTACCGGAGTGGGTGTGGTTTCAAATGCCATACACCTGATATAGGTTACAAGATGTCCAGACACGAGAGAGAAATTTTTAAATGTCTGTTTATTTTGGCAGATGCAGACGTTTATTGCAGTGTAAAGATAGCAATTGAAGTGTTTCAGTAACTTTTTCTCTAGCTTGTCACAATTTGCAAGAAATAAAAGAAAAATTATCATTATAGATAAAACGTTCAGGCTGAGCATGAAAAACGGTTGGTACCTGAGTCATAGGTGTGACCTGCGTTTTAAAATTAGTCTTGCAGTTCATTAGTAGGGGCACAAATGTAATAAAATCTTCTGGGGTCAGTTCCCTGACAAATGGGTGACAGTAGGTCTCATCCTAACAGTTTTACAGTGTCTCTGTCCACATATCGCTTAGCTCAGCAGAATGATTTTGATTGGGATGTCTCAGTGCTCCTGCAGTACAAATATGAAATAGAAGGTTTTTTTTGCTTGTTCACTCTCATTAAAGGAGGTCTGTGTGTCTGGTTATTGAATATTTACTCTAATGGATGTATTCCAAATGATGAGAAGCTTTAGCTATGTAAATTAGTGTATCCACTCTTGCAATTAAGGAGTAAGAAATGTTTTTTACAATGAAAATGTTTTTTTAGTTTTCAAAAGGTGGTCTGCAGTAGAGGCTGCCTTTCTCAGTGCTACTGTAATAAGTGGCTGTTGATTTATTACCTGCAGAGTATCAGTGCTGTGCCCGTTAGGTGTGGTACCCATGAGATTAATTGCAGTGTTGAGTGAAGTATTTTTTTTTTATTTTTAATAATTTGCTTGCTTGTATCTTAGTGAAGTCTGCCTGCTGTTCAAAGTAAGAATTTAAGTGCCACTGGAACACGCTGTGCCAACCAGTGCTATTTGCAGGGCGTAGTTAATGAACTGCGTCACATGTCACAACAATTTGTGTATTTGGCTTGAGCTGTACCGAAGACTCGCGCTCCTACCAGGGCAATTTCTATTTGGGTTTGTCACTTAATATCATCGCTCATCTCTTGGAACGTCACTGAACTTCTCTCGTGTGCAAGGCTTACCTAAGTTACGATTTACAAAGCCAGAAGGAGTTTTGGCCTTTGGCCGTACACTCCAAGTGACCCGTTAGCCTGCGGCGATGCCTTCGTTGGGAATTCCCTGGGGCAGATGTCCTGTCTCGTAAGGGTGGTGCGCGCTACTGATCCTCTGTTTCCAGCCAGATCTTCCTCCGCTGATGAGTTCTCATCATACTTCTCCTGCCCGAATGCTTGGGCACCTTACAGCTTGGATGCTCAACCTAGCAGTGTACCCAAACTACGGCAGCTTTAGCAAACACAACCAAGTGTTTCTTCTCCGGTAATATATTTCAGTTGCTAGAAGTTAGCGAAACTTAGCTGCCGTGCACGTGCTCACGTTTTTCCTTTTTGTCATCTTTGGCCAGGGAAGGGGAATGGAGTGAGGATTTCTGTTGAGCCGTGCTAACCACATGTTACACTGAATCTAGCAGGTAGAGACCCGAAGAGGTCAATAACTTTTACTGAAAGATAGGAACCAAAATAGGGTGGGAAGCCTGTTTTCGCCAATATGGGAAATCCATCACACTGGCACTAACTGATGCTTTTTCAGATAGTCTTTCTCCATAGTAGAGGCCGGGTTGTCTTTTGCCACTCCAAATATTTTTCTTTCTCACTTTGAGTGTAAAAAAACAAAAAAAAACCAAAAAAAAAAATTTTTTTTTTTCCAGAAAATGTGTCTAGAGAGGAAAAAAAAAAAAAGGTCAAGTATGTTTCTGATAGGTTACTGTTTTTCTGTTTTGCTCATAGCTTGCAGTTGCAAACAACAGGATTATTACACTGCAAGAAGAGATGGAACGGGTTAAAGAAGAAAGCTCTTACATCTTAGAGTCCAATCGTAAGGTTGGTGCGTGTGTGTGTGAGCGATGACTGAACCTTTTGGGCCGTCCCAGCCCACACTCAACCGAGAATTCCGTGTTTGGAAGAGACTTCACTTCCTCATGTATCTCGCACAAAAAGTGCCGTAGAGAAGAGTGACTCCAGGTGGGTCCTCCGCAGAGGATAACAGACGGACCCTGGCCCCAGTAAACCCTGCCTGGCCGTAGCCGATTAAACTGGGAGCGTGCGCAGAGCCAAGAGCCAACTGAAAGCGCTAGAAACTGTGACAGAATCTGGTTTTAGTTTTAAAACCCGTAAGATCTTCTTCTGAGGCTTTGTAACCATACTTAGTATATTGTGAAGGTTCTGAAAACAGGCAGTCTGTCCATTTAATTCGTATCCCTTGAAGTGCACCAAGCACTTGGGGAAGCAGGGAAATAGAGGCATTTCACGGGGAAGCTGCATGCTGCATTAGCTGAATGGAGCGCTGCGTTTTGATAGTTGCAGAATTTGTTTCTGAAGTCGTGGGAAAAACAAATCGTCAGCAAATGTGAGGGTTGGTAGTATATAACGACGAGTTCATTGGGTGTCTTCATTAACTTAGGTCACTAAAGACAGAACCGCTGATGGACATGCACTGACTGAGGCACGAAAACAGTTAAAGGAGGAGACTCAGCTGCGGCTGGTAAGGCCTGCATGAGATTGGAGCTCACTGCAAATGCCTTTTTCACATAATAACTCCATGTCAGACAATCATTTCTGAAAATATTTGGCTGGGGGATTTTTTTTTTTTGTTCTTGCCTGCCTGCTATAGCCTGATCTGAGGCAGTCTTGTCAGAAGCGATGTTAATTTTGTGGCTCTATTGATCAGTCTGAGGTTTATTTCTCAAAATGAGCGGCACACTAGCATTTCTATGTCTGACGTGGTCCCTATGCAGATAAGGGTACTGCCGCTTTCTGAGCGTTACTCGATATAGTGTGTTGAGCTGGTGTCTGACCAGAACGTGTTTAGGAAATAAAGTCTGCCAGCTTTTCACTAGTCTCCTCCATCGGAAAGATGGGCTTATATAGTACTTTCTGACTCTTAGCTGGTAATGCTGTTTACGTTGCATTAATACCGGACCGAAGGTGTGGATTTGCCGTCCTTCACCGTCTTCGATGGGTCAGATCTGTAACTGTGACGCTGTGGCACACAGGCAGGAGCACCAGTTAGGGGTGGTTATCTCGCGGATGGTGAGGAGAGCTGGCTGGTAATGCTGACTGATCCGTACGTTCCAGGATGTGGAGAAAGAGCTGGAGGTGCAGATTGGGATGCGACAGGAGATGGAGCTAGCCATGAAGATGCTGGAGAAAGACGTTTGCGAGAAGCAGGATGCACTGGTGGCGCTCAGGCAGCAACTGGACGATCTCAGGGCCCTAAAGCATGAACTGTCTTTCAAGCTGCAGGTAGGGAAATAATTAGACCAAATGCAGTGGATTCCAGATAAAAGCGATAGCTCGTGTTTTCCCCTATCTATTTAAAAGGTTCTAGGTGTGGAAGGGTTACAGGCTGTATGGCATACTTCTGTCTTGCTGCAAGAAAGCTGTAGTACTTCAACAATTGAATGTGGCAGAAGTTAAAGGAAAACGCAGTTTCTTCTGAAGAAAGACTCATGGTACAGAAATATATGTGCTTGACTGGGGAAAGCATCTCCTATGTTCTTGTGGTATAAAAACTGAGCCGTGGTAGCTTCTGTTCCAGTACGATCTAGTATTTGAAGGTGTGTGGTGTAAATACATCCGTTACTGTGCGATGACAAAAGTGGACTCTTAAGAGCAACACAAAAATATCAGAAAGAAATAGTAAAATAAATTTTAGAACTGCAGAGAGTTGCTTCTGCTCTCCTTGTGTTGTGCACAGCAGTCGAAGGATGTTAGCAGGTACTGCATTAATGTGTATTATACAGGAAGCTTCATGGTTATGGTATTGCTCTTTTGTGGGGTCCAGTTGTAGCCTACACCTGTATGGCAAGTTGTCCTTGCAATATTGACCTGGCATTTGCTTTTGAGCACCTTCTCCTACCTGTTTGGCTTCTGCCCCTTTCATTTCATGTGCCACGTGGTTTAGTGTGGGTTATTTTGGTTTTACTGCTACTTACAAAAAACCACGGTGCTGCTTTTTCCAGAGTTCAGACATGGGAGTGAAACAGAAGAGTGAATTAAACAGCCGTTTGGAAGAAAAAACAAATCAGATGGCCGCCACCATCAAACAGCTTGAACAAAGGTAAAAAATGAAACTTTTGCAATTATCAAATCTTGCGTGTATTCTAGTGGTAGTGTCCCGCTGAGCCTGAACGGACCGGGCGAGAGTCCGAGGGCTCTGCTTCGCCATGCTAAACGGAGAGCTGCGTGAGGAGAGCTACAGTTTTTGAGATGCTGTTATGAGGAGTGTTTTGCATGCTCAGGAGGGCTCCTGTGAGAAAAGAATAAACTACTAAACGAGCAACTAATAGAGCAGCTTTGTTTATGTATATCAGCTGCACTTCTGTATGTTATCCACTCGTTACAAGTCAATCGCTGTTTCTGGTAGCACTGATAAAAAATAGAAATAGGAACTAAGAGAAGTGCTTGACTGCTCATGACCGTGTTGCAGCGGGAGCAGGAAGGATACGCGCGCAGCAGAGGCCAGGCTCGGAGCTTCTCGGTTATTCCAGATCTCTCTGGTGCTGTTTTGAAAAACAATAGCCCAAATTGAACCATTCTCTTTATGAACAGCCTTGTACTTTCTGAGGGAGATGAGCCTGAAAAAAAATCCTGACGTGCAAGTAAAGGGAGGAAGCCCAGAGGGGGCAGCCTGACTGTCGCTAGAAGTTGATAAAGGCCGCCCATAGGTATAATATCCGTTTGGACTGGGACAGGTTCCATCCTAATGAGCGCGTTGCTCTCACGTTAATAACCCTCATGAAATTAGGAGGGGCTCAGCGTCAAAGTCAGATTGATTTGAGAAGGAGCAGGGCTCCTTTTTCCCTTTTGCCGTGTTCTCGAAGCCAGGCCTTGCGGTGGTTTGGCCCAAGGCGCGGAACTTCAGACTCTGCGAATCGCCTCGACTGTCGCGCTAGCTCCGAGAAAATCAGGGGAAAGCACAGCTCTCAGCAGCATGTCTTCAACTCATTTAATGAGTAGGTTGATGCTCTAAATTGACACTTTCGTTTTAGGGTTTGTATTCTGAATGTTTCTTTATAAAAAAGGTAACTTTGTTCATAGAAAATTTGTATTTTAAAACGTTTTATGATATATACTCAGCTAATTGATTTGCCCTTTTTCTCTTGCTGTTCTTATTTTTCCATTTTCTCATTATCCTCATTCTGACTTACTTACACAGTGAAAAGGATTTGGTGAAACAGGCAAAAACCTTAAATAGCGCAGCAAACAAACTGATTCAGAAGCATCATTAGACATTTTTATGTCTGGTCACCTCACAGCTCTGACATCAGAACTCATTTATGAGGGGAGAACTTGCAAATTGCTAAAAGCAACTGTTAAAATGTTAATTGTCACCTAAAGTTGATTTGGAATTTGCTGAATTTTTAAAATCAGTGAGTTTTTCTTCAGAGATTTAGAGTCGGGTATAAAAATCCCTAACTTTGCCATTTAAACTGTGTTAAAGTACCGATGAGTTGGCCAATAAACACACCAGAAAAGCGTAAGGAACGGGAGATATGTGGCTCTGTACATCCCGGTGATGCGTACCGTATACAGCAGCACGAGTCTTCAACATGTACGGATACTAGGTGCGTTGGTCACGCCAACGACCAGATTGGCCAGCTCTGGAAAGTCAACTAGTTTTCTGTGTTACCCTTTTTGTGAAGTAGACGAAAAAAAAATGCATCCCTGGAAGTTGTTGAAAGTAGTTGTGTGCGTACCCCAAGCCGTTCCCCGTTCACTTCTGTTCTGTGGGTTCAGCCCCAAGTCCAAGACGGACGGGCGCGACTCGATAGCTCGTCACCGTGAAGACCAGCCCTCTCGTAGCCGAGACTGCTTGCAACGATTTTGCCTTAGTGACTTGGTGGGAGGGGGGGGGACTTATCCTTATTCCTTTCAACTTCACGTGTCCAGAATTAGTAGCTAGGTGTCTTAGAGTAACATGATAGAGTGGTAAGTTCAGTGGAAACCTCCTTATCTTTGCATCGCCTTCTACCTCCGCCATGAACCCCTCTAGACGTACGTTGAGGTTCTTCCCGGCCGAAGGAAGCTGAGGAGAGGTGTTTTGGTAGGTCTCTCCTCTTCCTAGAAAGGGAAGTTACACGTTTTACAAAAAAATAATCTGATCTTTATACTCTAGTGTTTAAAAGCAACAAAAATGGGGAAAAAAAAAGAAAAAAAAATCTGCAGCGGTGGGGAGTGGAAATGGTAATTTGGTATTGGACCATTCCTTGTCCGAGTAGTTAGTGGTTTAACAGGAAGAGTTGCCTTTTACCATTACACTTCTTTTATTTGCTTCTGAGTTTCTGTGGCTCAATACGAATGGAATTTGCTAATGAAAGAACAGCTAAAGTTTGGAAACAGCTCTCAATAGGAAAAATAATTGCTGTTTTAACCCCCCAGTCCAAAACTTCAAGTAACTGTAGCCCGGACTATTACAAACGAATACCCTCTTCCCTGTGGCCACAGAAATTCACCATGCTGGCCTGTCGCAGGCTTTAGGTTATAAGTGTTCCTAAAGATGACTTTTTCCCAAGAAGATCGCATTTGGGGGTTTCCTGTGCTGAATAAGGGGTTTTTTTTAGCTCTGGTGAGATGCCTGTAAAAATTCTTCGGTGCCAGCTCTCCCGCTGTCCTGTGGGATAGCGCTCCCTGGGGCAGCGGGCGGCAGATGTGACTGAATGGCAACTGGGGGAAGAAAACCTCTGGGTTCTCCACTAGGTACATATAAAAATCGGCGAGGCTCAGCCTCGTCCTCCCGTAGGCAGGCAAATCTTGTTTAACGGGCTCCCGCACGCAGGCAGACTCGGAGACCCGTTTTACATCTCTACGCGATGCCCAAGTCGCGCGCTTGGAAGTATAAACTTAAGCTTCAGTAACCTTTTACTAGGAACTCATTTTAACTACCGGGAGAAAAAGAAAATAATAATAATAAAAAGGTGGCAGCTTTCGTCAAGGCATCTAAAGAGCTAGTTTAGAGCAGCGACCTGCCCTGCCCTCCCCAGGTTTCTTCTGTAGGGTTGGGCTGGTTTCGTTTGCTGTCACAGCAACGCTAAAATCTGACAGAATTAAGGATCTGGCCACTTCTGATGTCAGGCCCGAAGTGGAAATGCTTCGGTGTACTAATGCCTGGGCGCTTGAGCCCATGCGCCAGTCCGTGGAAGAGACCAGGAAAACGCACTAATTCTCAGTATAGTAGCTAACCTATGTTGCAAGTTCCAGTTACATGTGTAAAGCTGAAATGTAACGTAAATTAAAATCAAATTTGACTTAAAATTCTGTGTACTTGAGGTTTGCTTTGAATCTGGATAAAAGTGATGTTTTATGTTTTTCATCTAATGGCTGTAAACTGTAGTAATAGAATAAAAATTATTGAAAATCAGAGCTTCTGCCTGGTTCACCTACATTTTGCTTTTCTTTAAGATATTTTCCTCCTTTCCATTGTTTGTACCATTCCTTTTTTTGACTTGACCTTTTCACTGGGTTTTTTATTTGTTGGTTAAACTCGGTCTTCCTCCCCACCATGGCTTTTGTTTTTTATCACAAGTTCATGTGGCTCAAATCCAGATTGCGACAGGCAGAGAAGGACCGTCAGTTGGCCCAGCAGGACAACCGTCTCTTCAAGCAGGAGTTTGGGGACAAAATCAACAGCCTCCAGCTAGAAGTGGAAGAGCTCTCCAGGCAGCGGTGAAGAGATCCTTTTCTAATCTATTTTCTGGGCTGTTCTTACCGGGTCTGGTAGAAAGCAGGCGACGGCAAAAGCAAGTAGGGGGTTGGAGGCGGAGAGAGACAAGTGGCGTGTTAGATGGCATTAACTCTGGGGAGGTGAAATGCTTTGTCAGATGGCAAATCTTTTAACGTGCCGGTCTTTTGAAAGTCACAACCTGAAAAACTGGATTGGAAGACAATGCGAAAGAGCTGTGTGGTCGGCGGAAACCACCAGCAAAAGGACCGACCTTAACGTGGCGGTGGAATACCAGAAGCAGGCAGCAGAATATTTCTTGGGTGGAAATTAAATGTCAGGATATTTATCTGAACGTGGAAATGCCCGGGACGGTTGTTGGGCTTGTGCCGATAAGCGTCTCGGTTGAGAAGCGGCAGTGCTGGAGATGCAGGAGGACAGGGGTGACCCCGAGCTGCAAAACTCGTTTGGGACGCTGGGTGGATCCTCGGTCTGCCCCCAGGTCGTGCCGCAGGTTAGGCTGCTCCGGGGAGCGAGGGGTAGCTGGATGTGCGCTTCAGAGCGCGGTCGGCTCTCCGGCGGCAACGCCGGCCTCTCCGAAGTCTGGCGTTGCATCAGGCTTTCCGCTGTAATGGCATCGTTTGGGATCTAAAGGTAACGCTAAAAGCAAACGATTTGCTGCTCGCCGGCAGGGATGCAGCAGCTAAGTCTTTGCCTGGAGCTAACGCTGAAGAGTCTGGAGCAAGGGAAGCAATCCTGGTTGTCAGTCTGGCAGGTAGTGCTGTGATTTTTTATTTTTTATTTTTTTTATTTTTTTTTTTTTTTAACTTTTTTCTCCCCACTTGAAACTGGTCTCAGTTTTGCTGAGAGGCGACCGAAAAGTTGGAAGCCAAATGTAGAAAACTTGGCGAGAGCTGTCATATTTTCCTCTGCAGTGTCATCAGTTTACCAGTATCAGGAAAACAGAGAAATCCTCTTATCCTAAAATAGAAGAGCATCTCCGCTGCAGCCATGACGCATCCTTGGTCTGTTGCAAGGTCAATGGGATGAATCGTGCGGAAGCATTGCTGGGTGCTTTTTATTTATTTATTTGTTTCTTTGTTATTTTGTCCCTTCCTGGCGCAGCTTTTCATTTCCTTTTTCAAAAAGTTACAGAGGCTACCCAGAAAAGCAGCAAATGGCTTTTATCAGAAATTCCTGCGAGGTCCTGGGTGTGCATGGGTGAGCTTAGCAGTGTTCTTGGGTGCAAAGGGGGACTGCAGCTTCTCCGCATACGCACCTCGCGCCGAGTCAGTTGAGCTTGCTTAGTGTAGCTGCCTGGGGAGGACATCTGCAAATTGGTCTATTTTTGCGTGAGTTGGGCTTGATCTGCTTCCTTTCCCGCTCGAGGGAAATCAAGGTGACAGTGTGCAAATGATTGAATCTCCTTTACCGGGAGGCTGTACTGCTTTATTTAACTGAGTTTCTCAAGCAAGTGAGTTATTGGTGGGTGCCGCGGTGGGCGGTGGGTAGTCTTGCTTGAATTATATTCCTTTAAGAGGAGACGCGGCTTTTAGCGTTCATGGGGGTGTCGGTTTTAAATCAAGTTACAAACAAGAATTCCCTCGCTTGGTTTGGTTTTAAATGTCAGCGTGGGCGAGGATTAATTTCTAGGTCTAAGACTCCACCAGCTTTACTCACTTCACTTAGGCTGTGTAGTTAACGAGGCTGCAGTCGTAAGGAGTTATTTAGAGAGCTGGTGGAGCGGTATGGAGACGATAATGGGTAACGGCGGGTTTAATAGCAATGAGGATTCCGCACGTTTTGTAGTACAACTCTTGCCGCTACTTTTACCGGGGAGGTACGCGGTTTCTAGGCTTCGATTTTGGGGCAGGGGTCCTTCCCTCCGGCAGCTCCCGTATTTTACCCGTAACGCCTTCGGAAGACGGCGTTTCTAGCGCTTCAGTCCCCGACGGTCCGCGTGCCCCAAGAGCTTTGCTGCTGCCGTTTGCCGGCGGGCTGCGGTCCTGGCGGCCGTGAGCTTTCTGGTGGCCCAGAGAAAAAAGAGACCCGTCTCTTCAGCTTGCTTCGGGCAGCGACAGGGACCTGAGATGTGCTCGGTCATCTGTCCTTGGCCTGCTCGTTAGCAGTCCTCCCGAATATTCTCTGTTCCCTCCGGCTCGGCGCACGGCAGCCCGCGCCGCGCCGGGCCGACGCGAAAGCCGAAGCCGCGGTACCGGCGCGGATCAGCGTCCCGACTGCTTAGCGGTCTCGAAGGAGCGTGTGCCATCCCGGGGTTACAGGTTAGGCTAGACCAGGGAGCCGACGGCAATCCCTAAAAGGGCGTACGCGTCCCGTTTTCGGCCCGCGGGGTTCGCCTGACCCGCTCAGGTGCTGTTGCTGGGGCAGCGTCAGCAGCGGGGCAGGCCGCGGAGGACTCGGGTGAGGAGCCCGCGGCGTGAGCCCTCGCTTTCGGGTGCCGCGGCCCTCGGGGAGGGACGGTCCCATCCGTCCTGCGCGGATAGCTCTGGGAGGTGGTCAAGGACGTCGGCTTTGGTGTCAGAGCCCGTGCTGTAGCAGCTGAGGTGCTGAAGAATAATGTCTTTTTGGGACAGGGCGATGATCAATGGTTCTGTATTAGGTGAATAATGAAGTATTTTTTTAAGGACTTGCGGGCGTAGTCACCAGGTTTATTTCGTGCAAAATCATGCTAGAATTAGATGAAGAGCTTGTAGATTTTCCATCCTGACATATTACGGCTTAACACACTGCGAGACAACTTTTTATCCCAAGAAGCGGTTTTCAGCTCTTGCGTTGGGGTTCAGTTGCTTTAGTGTAAAGAGAAGGCTAAATAGTTGATTAGCTCTCGATGTCAAGTGCTAACGAAACTGTAGCCTTTATTCACAATTCTACCTCGATATTCTAGGAACCACCTTGAACTAGAACTGAAGCGGGAAAGAGACAGATGGTCACACAGTCACCAACCCAGCCAAGAAAACAAAAAAGGCGCAAAGAATTGGCTAAAACAGGTAATACGACTTTTATTCTTGGCGTGCGTTTGAGGTATAGTTTCATTTTGCTCGCTTCCCTTTCCTGAGCTTTATTAGGCAATAAATGTATATTGTTAACATGCCACAAAAAAGAGCTTTGGAACATTTTTTACACATGCAAAATAGGCAGTTTATTGAGTGGAGCCTCACAAAAATATCGCAAGCGTTACACTTCATGGCAGAACACTGGTTTCCTCTTCCAAGCCGGGTGCCTGGCAAAATCTTGACCACGATTGTGGTTTTCCTTTACTAGTTCAATAAAACCAAGGGTAATACAGCAGGAGAGATGCTGTACATGTTACATCTTATGAAAAGCAAACTTGCTCATTTTTATTTTTTTGCATTGTAATAAGGGAAGTTTTCCCAAAAGAGGTAAATAGTAAAACTTGGAAGACAAAATCATCTCTCGAGGGCGTCACAAATCACTTTCAGTGTTGTTCTAGTGCTGCGCGTCAGTGATTTCAGTGTTTTTTTCAAGTAAAGAGCAGCGTTCATCCTGAGAGTCAAACTCGTAGCCCCTGAGTGAAACTCCCTTTTTAGCAGTAAATTTGCCTTTGAAAGTGAAAATCTGCTCTGCAGCTTTTTCTGCATAACGGAACAGGCTCTTTTGCTGGGAATTGGCAGTAAAACAGTTGTTTTGGAGAACGAAACTTGTAACTGAGAGCCGTGAAGTAAGAGAAGTTGTTTCCACAGTTCTCGTGCGTGCTGCTGCACTTGAGAGTGGCCCTTGCTGGGCTCCCCTGGGCTGCTCGAATGTTTCAATTTTTTCTTTTTTTAACCAATATTCCACATAATCTCAGGGAAGTTATTTACGCATCGTGAGTCATTTGTCAACAAGTCACGTTTGCTGCAGCAGAACAGCTATAATTCAGTAGAAGGAATTGGGAACTAAGTGCGACGCAGCTGGCCAGTAAAATCGAAAACAAGAAACCCCCCACGCAAAACTGGTTAGTCTGATCTTCAAAGCAAAAATTGGTTAGCTCGCTGGGAAAGCAGAATAGCTGCTTAGTTGACAGCCTGTCCCTGGGTTTGAGAGCAGGTCACTGCGTGGGGTTATCCTCCCTCGCTCTGTAGGCGGGCGCCGTGGCACGAGCGGGGTGCTCCCACTAGGAACACATGGGCCAACGTGCGAAAAAGCGGTTTCCGAACCGTCTTCTCTTTTGCCACAAAACCTGCAGGTGGTGCTTGATCCAGTGGAAGTTTGCATTCGTGGGCGATCCTGCCAGCACTTCCCACGCAGGCGGGAGGCTGGTGTTTGACAGTCGAGTTTCAGCGTGGCGTTACGCGCGTTTACGGCTCGTGCCCTGACCCGGGTCTTAGCTGGGGAGGAGGGGAGGATTTGTTTCCTTTCCTAGCTGAGCGGATTTGTCTCGCTGATCAGTTTTTAAAAAGCGTGTTCAGCCCGCCTGCCTTTTCAACCTCTGCTGTTAAAATAAAAAAGGGCGGCTGTGAAGTTTCTTGGACCTTGTAGTAAAAGGAGGTTGTTGGATATGTTTTAAGAGCCCATCGCTAAAACGTGACGTCAGCTTTTTGTTCGCAGCGAAAGGGGAGCACGTAGAGCTGCTCCCAGGGTGGACCGGTGTTTGTATGCTTTCACGTGTCCAAATACATCTGTGTGCCAGGGCGGCGCAGATCAGTATTCCTGAAATAGCCATGTAAAGTCTTCCTTTGCAGTGTGGCAGGGGTGAAACCGGAGTCTTCGTATAGTTTGACTGATGGGTAAATGTTTCCTTTTGGCAGGATGGGAAGCTCAAAATCCAGGAAGAAAAAGCTAAACTGAAACAGCCACTGAGAGAGGAGAACAGTGTCCTGCCACACAAGTACGGAAGAAAAGAAATGTCATTTTTTGCCTTTTTTTCTAAGTCTTGTTTCCCCTTCTCTAATTTCTTTGCTGATGGGAAGTTTCCCTCTCTAGAAAGTTTTTCAACCTCATGCCCTTCGTTGTGGTCTCTTTGCTGCTTTTTCATAGCTCTCAAAGGGAAGAGGGAGGTTCTACTGCTTGCCACCGGTGTTTCTGGATCTGAAAAGCTCTCTCTGTCCCCCCCATTTACCTTTGGATGTGTTTCTATATGAATGTGCTGTTTACTAATTTTTCTTACTCAATGCACCTTCATAAGCCAAATGTTGCAGAGACCTGGACCTTTGGTACTCGTGTCCAAAGAAGTTATCTTTGTTGGCGAGGGAGAGGAGAAGGGTTGGTGGATCAGTGGCATTTGGAGCTAATAAACAGCGGCTTCTGGAAAAGAATAGAAGCTGTTGGAGAAAGAGAACTTGAAATAATATTTCAAGAAGATGGTTGTATAAAAATGTAGTTCAGGTAGCATGTTTTTAAGCAGAATATTACAGAGGAGGATTCTTGTTGTAGGATTTGCTTAGTATTTGAAAGCTAAGTTTCAAATTTGGTTTTAAATGTGAAAGGATGTTTTAAAAGCCCCAGGGAACAGCTTTGCTCGGAGATGGTAACAGCCTATTTGAAGTACTTGGAATGTCAGTGAGAAAACGCAGTGCTCTGCCACAGTGCCCTGAATGCCAATATAAAGTCAATCAGAAAAGTATTGTCTTAAAAATAGCATCAGCTCAATTCAACTCTGCTCTACCAGATATTAAGAACCTTGCAGGCCTTAGATGCTTTTTATCCCTGTTTCACCTTGAGTGTTTAATCAGTGTGGGCGTCGGGCTGCTGATTGCTCTGGAAGGCCTCGGAACGCGTCATCGCTGCCTGTTCACGGGCGTTGGAGGGGATCAAACGTTTTGCAGTAACGTGTTTAAAGCTAGTTTTAAACTGTGCTTGTACCGTCTAAACAGTCTTGTTGATGTTCATGCTCCCTTTCCTTTGCTCTTCCGAAGGTGTTTTACAAGTTTTTCTTCTGCTCGTCCCATTTAGCCGGGAGCGTTGGATGTCTAAGCAGCGCCAGTCACATACGGCCTCTTTGCTTCGCTCTTTGACAAAGCTTATGAACGTCTCATTTCTCATGCGAGCAGACCTGGCAGCCTGGTTTTGAAGAAACAAAACCAAAAATCTGTATGGGCGGGATCTGAAAAACAGGATGAGGGAATTTTCTGATAATTTTCTTGAGAACGAGATGTTTTTCTTACATGATGGGGTGACTGAAGCGCCAGCTCCAAGTGACTGTGTTCTTCTCTCGTAGGTTACCGAGCGGCACACAGGACGAGCAGGTTGGTGACTGGTTTTCTTGCATTGAAACACTGAAGGGCAAGGGAACCGAGGGAGCTCCTGGGCTGCTGCAGCATCTTCCTTGCCCAGATAACCTGAAGTTTGTCCCTCGGGTTTCGCTTTGGTGGCAGGATTTGTCTGTAGACTCCGTAGCAGCGATTGTTCCCTAGTGGAAAAAGCACTGCTTATCTCATTAGAAAGGTTTTTAGTTGGCACTGCTGCACCTACGTGAGTTCTTTTTGCTTCCTCAGCACAAGCACGTTGTTTTTTAAACTAATATTAACCACTTTGATTATTCCTTTGCCCCATGCCTTGCCAGGGTTAGGGTGTCCAAAAAGAGCAATGGAAGCATAATATAATTTAATGTTGGTGAAAATGGCGGTGTTTAACATCCTCGGTCTGGGATAGGGTTTTGCCAGTTGCTCTGTAGGCTTGAGGGAGGGGGCGTTTTGGTCAGATGGTTTGTTTGGGATTTTTTCGTGGATGTCAAATTGACCAGAATCCATCCTTTGTCCCCCGGGTGCCCGGCAAAGCATGGCTAGATCCCGAACTGTCAATGGGCTGCTGCAACGCTCGCCTTGTGTCCCGTCTACTGGGAATTTCTGCATTTATCAGCTCTTTTTCACAGTGAGAAAGATGTTTAGTGCCCGCCTTGTTGCTGGGCCAGCAGCCTTGACCTCAGCCTGAAAATCGAGCTGCGTGGTGCTCGGTTCACGCAGCCGTGCTGTGCTCCCCCGTCCGCCCCGTGGTGTAGCCAGCACGACTGCAGATCATCCTGCAAACGCACGGCGGTCCTGTGCGGCCGCCCCGCGTGCTGTGAATGGAGAGGGGTTAAAATGTGACATCTTCCTCCCTCTTGTAAGACGCGTATCAGCCCCAGAGCTCTAACACAGGTGCCGTGTCAAGAAGCGTGTTAAGCAGAATATCTTGGTTTTTGCTTGGGGTTTAGGAACAGGTGTCAGGACTTGGAAACGCTGAGATCTGCCAGCTCTGCCAGGAAGAAAGCAGCCGAGGCAAAAAAAAGGTAACTCCGAGGACTCGTGTTGTTGTCTCCGCCATCTGGTGAACGTGCATTTCCTCTGATTTTCATTTTTGAATAGCACAGGTTTCCTAGTGGTGACTTGGGACAAAGCAACGAGCCCTTTTCTGAAGTCCACTTTACCCTTAAAGCAAACTTCTTAAATAGTGGTCGCTTGAGGGTTCCCCACCCTGCTCTGTGTTCAGTGCTTCGGTTTCCCTTCCCCTTAGCAGCTTCTTCCCTTTTTAGCTAAGTGGGTTTTTTTTCTGGGATCAGTCAGAAGTGAGAATAGGAGGTGTTAACACTCGTTTGTTCTTTCTCCACTTAAGCCACCTTGCCTTTTTTTCCTTGATTTTTATTCTTTTTTTCTGGCTAAGCCCCTCTTGCTTTCCTCACTGCTTTACAGTCGGAATCTAGAGGGATTACGAGAGAGTTACCGAAAAGGGTGTTCAGTGGGAGCGCTGCCTCCATCCAGACACTTCCCTCCACTGATGCCGAGGAGCAGGTTGCAAGGAGACGAGTCAAGGCGCTGATAAAACTGCTGTCAGTGCAGCAGGCGTTCTGGTCGCACTGGTGCCAGTACTCGAGGGGGAGCTGGAAGGCCATGTTGGGTCGTGTTTTCCCCGAGTTGAGGTGCCAAGATCCGAACCCAAAGGGAGCAGGGAGGGCTCCTTTCGGGCAGGGCCAGGATGGCCGTCTGCGCGGTACGAGGCACCCAGGGCTCTGACCTCCGTACCCGGGCAAAGCTGAACCGGTATCTCGGTTCCAAATAGGAAATTTGGCGGGGGGAACGGGGACTGTGGAGCACAGTGAGGCTTTGCCTGTCCGGGAAGCTTTCAGGCTCATGTGGAGAGGCCGCGTCTGGGCGGGTGAGCGGTGGTGAGTCGCTGCTCCTCCGGGCAGGGGCTCCCATCTGCAGCTGGGTTTGCAGTCCTGCCTGGCACGGAGACGGGTCTTGGCAATTAGCGATTTTTGCCGGAGTAAATTGCTGCTCCCGAGCCGGCCCGCAGCACAGCGCCCGCGAAGATGGCGATCCTCCACGCGGTCAGAAGCCAGCCCTCTCCTCCCCAGCGCTGCTGTACCATGATGCTTAGAACAGGCAGTGAGGGGGAGGCCCCGGTTGCCCCCCCAATCAACCCATGAACCTCTCCTGTTACGCCTGTGGGAACTCTGTGTGGGATTTCTGGGCTTTCCCGCTCCCCTGTGTTTGTCTTGAGAAAACGTGAGTTCAAAGCAAAGCAAATGCTGCAAGCTTTGTATCTGACTTTGACACGTTTCCGAATGCACGTGCACATGTAAATACTCATCTCAGGCAAGACTTACTGTTCCAGTGTATTTATATGGCTATAAAATAGAGACGTGCACCTCTTGTGGCAAAATGCTCTAGCAGAGTGAGCCAGTTAAAACTGGAATGGTTCAGTATTGGTAACTGACCTGCTTTGCTATAAGCCTTCTGCTACCCTCATTTGAGCTAAGGAGCTTGGCTGTAAAGTGGTCCTGAGCCCCGGAGCAAACTTAGGGTCTTCAGAGGGGACGAGAGTGGAGTTTTGGAGGGTCTCTAGCCCAGCAGAGGATTTGGGTTGCCGGAATGTTAACGAGAGTAAATTTGTATTGCTTGTGTCTTGAGCATCTTAATTTCTCTCTCCTTCTCCCTGCGTTCCAGAACATCTGCAAGAACTGCGGTGGCATCTTCTGTGAAGCCTGTTCAGCGAATGAGCTGCCGCTCCCGTCTAGCATTAACCCTGAGCGCGTCTGCAATCCCTGTCACAAGCAGCTCATCCAGCAGTATTCCCTAAGTCCCTTGTAGGGGACGGGTTGCAGAGAGAGGTGACAAAAAATGGTTGTAGCTGATGACGGTTTCTGGAGTCGTTTGGGGGGAATGTGAGGAGAAACACTTGCCTGTGTTCTTCGGAGGTCAGAGGGGAAGCAGCTTTGTCGTGTTTACGGTCTCTTGTGACTAAAACAACAGCCTGAGCCTTCCCTGTAGGAAAATCTGCCTGCTCTCAGACCTGAGCCTGTGCTGGGGACAACTGCTTTGGGAATGTCGGGCGAAGTAGCCCCCAGGTGTGCCCGAGCAGCCTCGGGGCGCAGCGAGAACAGAGAGCCCCTGCCCAAAAAAGAGCCGCGTGCGTGCGTCCGCACGTGCAAGTCGGCAACGTTCTCGTCCTCGAGCGCGTGTGGCCTGCGAAGCGCAGGCTCACTGAAAGCAGAACGGGAGCATTTTTAATCCTCTTGCCTGGCTGCACTTGAAATACCATTTCCCCTCTCCTGGTTGCGTTTGACAATCTGGCTCAGTTGTGCTGCATCAGTGCTGGGAATAAGCCGACTGGGTGAGACACCAATAAACACCTTCTAGCTTCAGTTCTGCGGCTCAGCCCTCCGGCCGTGGGCTTGCCGTGCATATCAGTATCTAGAAACCAAAGCTGTGAAAGTTCTCCTTCGCTATTTTAGGGGCCGGGGTTGGGGGGGGGCAGGTGGTTTTGAGGCGCGCACAATGCCAGGACTGACGACCCGCGCTCGTCTGGCGCCGAAGTGCCGTAAGGCATCTCCGACCTTCCTCGCGGAGACCCTCACTGTGACTTCGTGACCACGCAACGGTGGCCAGAGCTAAGGGTGTAGCTGTACTTCCCATCTTGGTGTGGTAACGGGACGGATTGGATTCCCAAGTATTTAGATAGCAAATCCTCATCGTGACACGGAAGGTTTCGGGCCACTTCGATCCACCTTTCCCCCTTGTGCACATGGAAAAGTCATTGTAATAAACCTGGCTTTTTTTTTTTTTTTTTTTTTTTTTTTTTTGTTAGATCAAAATGAAAGTGAGATGAAATTGAAATGCTTTTCACCTACTAGAAATCTAATCTGAAACACAGTTTAAAGAGGTTTCACTCTTCATGCTACATCATTCTTTGTTGCTGTTACCTCAAGGAGTTTTATGTTACTCCGAAAAGCGGTGGTGGCTTCCTCGGGAAGCAGGTAGCGTGTCATAGTAGTGTTTGGTCTGTTTTGTACTGGAAGCCTAATTAAGTCTTTAAGACCACAGAATGTTTTGTAGTCCACAGAAAACCAATGTATTTATATGTGACAAATGCATTCGGTTTTGTACAGGTTTTGTTAGGGGTTAGCGGTTTAATTCCTCAGAGAGGATTTTCTGTTCATTAGACTGGCTGGAACCGCATTAGGAAGCGTGTTAGAGCTGAGGTGATTTACGTGGCTGGTGCTAGTTTGTACCGGGAATTACTCTCTGCCAGTTCCCTCTAGGCCTCGGTGTGTTCAGCCACCCAAGTTCTCCAGCTCCTCTCGGCGCCCTTCAGAGCCAGAGCCCTTCACAGGGGGAAACTTTAAATAGTTTTTCTGCTTTTTTTTTCCTCGTGGTAGTTAGCAGAATAGTTTCCTTGCTGCTTAAAGCAGATTCTTAGCTTTAAAGAGCGCTGAAATACAAAAAGCCTAGGACTCGGGTGTGGGCACACTGCTCTGATGGGGTGAGACACCAGAGGCGAGTGGAGGAGACACCAAATTTAGTGGGTTTTTTTGGGTACATCCTGTACAATCTATGAGCTTTCAGACTCCTGCATCCAAACCCAGTGTGACTCATCCCCCAAGGAGGAAGTGAGACCCAAGCAATTCTTAACCTCAGAGGATTAAACTGGAAGCAGGGCCTTTACTGTAAATTATTTTAATGCCGGTAGGTCCGGCATTTTGCAGTTCCAAAGCAACAGCTCATTTGTGACCTGTAGCCAGCTCTCGGCTGTCCCCGCGGGAGCGGCTGCCACTGTGCTTGTTGGAAGCGAAGGCTGTGACCGTGGTCCACGTGAAAAGCAGGACAGCTCTTGAGCAGGTCCTCGCAAGTCACGCGCGATCCCTCCTAACGAGCAGGGACGGGGGTTAAAAAAAAAACCAAAACCACCCCTTCAGAAGGCAGCTCTGGTGGCTGAAATGGAAACTGGCATTTGGAAAGGTCAGAGGGAGACTGTGCTGGCTGCCAGCCCTCTGTGTCAGCGCTCGCCTCCTTCCTGCTGCCTCAGCCGCCGGTGGGCGTCCCTGCCGGCAGGCGCTGCACGTTACGCTTCGGGATTCTGCAAATGTTGGAGGCGCGTTGGCTCAGGTACTGCTTGTAACGCTGGAGTGTGGGCTGACGCCTGGACTTTTGGATCGTGGGGAGCGGAGGGCAGTTCTTCAGATGTTAATTTTGTTCCACATGATAATAAAAACTTGCATCACCTGTATCCCATGTCCCGAGTGGTCTTTCCGTCCCATTCCGCTTTGGCTATGCGTAGGAAAGTGTTTCAAAACCAGTAATGGATGACAGATGCTTACACGGATTGAGAGAAGCGGGGTTGGAGGGATGAGGTGTTGGCTGTACTACACGGTGCACCTGCTGACTTGTGTGTGTGAGGGTCTTAAATTGCTCTGGTTTTGTTAATTGCGACTAACTGGCGGTTTATTAATGCTTTATACACCCTTACGCAGCTGGAGACTAGAAGTGCTCCATCCCGCAGCACCTGCCATTCCTGCAATACCGCTGCTTCTGCTTTTGCGACAGACCATTTTTCCACAGTATGTTAACACAATTTATTACATGCTTTTACACAACACTGAACTAGGTTTTATACAGTTTATCCTTGTTACTGAGCAGAGACACTTGTGCTCGATCTTTATGCTCATACCCACGGAATGTGTTCGCTTTGGCCTAAAAAAGAAAGGAAGAGGAAAAAGAAAAATCAATACCTTGCTGCAGCTTACTGCTTTCCCATTTTCCCATGCACCGCTGCATTTTATTCTGGTTTTTTGTCTCCAGTAACAGAATAGTAGGATTTGGCAATATTGAAAGATTTCACCAAGAAAGGTAAGGTGACAAAACCAGCTACGCCAGGTGAGGCATCTTCATCATTTTCATGATTTCATTTCCCCACCCTCACAGGGGGTGGGGAGGTGTTTAATTCCGCTGGGGCCGACTGCCGGAGCAGAAGCCAGAAACTTGTGGATGTTCTGCTGGCAGGGAGGCCGTGTGGGATGCAGGGCGCAGCTACGTGTGCTGCTTTAATCTGCCCCAGGAGCTTATCCCTGGCCTGATTAAAAATCCAGAGCTGTGAGGCACTGGCATGGGGGCTGGGGGGGGGGCTGCCCTCCCTGCTGCAGCTGCGGGGGCCAGGACCTCGGGGAGCAGTGACCACCACTCCCCCCGCTTTTGGAAGGGAGTTCATGGAAGCGTTACAACTTGGCCAGGGCCTTCCAGAAAGGCCACAGGAAACTTCTGTCCTGGTACAAACATTCTGCCGCAGGGTTTTATACCTGGAAAACCCTTATTTTGCAGCCGGGGGGGGGCTGTCTTGCGTTTTCAGGAAGGAGTGTGACCTGATGATGTTTCAGCAGCAAAAACTGCCAGGCCACACTGTGCCCGCCTCTGCAGGAGGACCACCTCCATCCTGCTGGTACCCACACAGCCTGCCGGGTTTGGGGTTTTTTTGTAAATGTCAAGGAGATACACGCACTTTCTGTGTAAGAAAAAAAAGCAAAAACTGCCCCACTGCAGGATGCATCTCCCACCCGCCAAGTTAACACGGTGAAAAACATTACACCCTGACACAGGGAAACCATGCTGACTACCACACTTAGGCTCCTGGCAGCCTTTAGAAAGAGTGGATGGATTAAAGAAAAAAAAACAACAAATAACCTGAAGAATGTTAATTAGTCAGACTCCCTTGTCCATAATTGTAAGAAACAGTCCCCCAGCCACAAGACCAACTACTGTTTAATCCACAGCTGTGAAAAAGTTTAGCCATGGTTCCTCCTCTATGCTAGGGAATACAATCCCACCAATCACAGGCACAGAGTTTTACAGGGAGGAGGAAAAGAAAAAAAAAAAAAAGCTCTCTTGCACACAGCAGGAGGTCTCAGCTATGAACGGGTAAGTTGCTGCGTGGCTGTGCAGCAGCGGGGCAGCGCTGCAGCGCTGCAGGCTGTGCCAGCTCCGGCTGTGACCTCTGGAAGGACCTGCTGCCCCTTTGCTACACGGACTTTGATCCCACGAACTCTGGATTCGCAAGGCTGAGGGTCCAGGCTTGATGCCTGACCTCAGATGAGCTGCGATCATCCCCTTTAGCCACTCTAAATTTTAGCCTTTAAGCTAGTTGAAATCCAAAGTATCAGAAAGAGTAAGGCCGAGGCGCGTGTTGCTAGAAATGGAACAGGAACAACAGAGAAGGCTGCACCTACCAAATCGGAGACCGTGCCACTGTCACTAGCAGTTTTCTTTTGCCTTTGGATGTTCATTCAGGAATAGTTCAACGGCACTGCACTCTGGGGAACAATTTGAGAGACAGGCTATGTTCAGCGACTTGCACGTGTTACTTTTTTTCTGTGCGCAAAGCCGATGTCACGATAGGGTAATTTGGAAATCGACATTTAAGATGATCCTTTTGCACAGGATGTTAACAGTAGCGTGACAAGCTGTGCCAGACTGGCCGAGGAGGAGCCGAGTCTTGGGGTTGTTAAGACCCCTTCCTCGTTACTTACGCAGCTGTGACCCCTCCTTAGCCATTGCAGCGACTGCGTCCTCGTGGCTCTCGAAATGCACGTCCGCTTCTCCTGTGGCATCTCCATGGGAGTTGTATTCCACCATGATCCTCGTGGGCTTCAGCGGAGCAAAAAACTGAAAAGGAGGAAAACAAAAGAGAGTTTCGTGAGAAATAAACAACAGAATGGTAACGCCCCCTAATAGCAAGAAACTTGATGTTTTTGCTTACGAAGCCTGTCCAACTGCTCCTGAGTAGCAACAGGCTCCCCGTCCCTCTCTGGGTGAAGCTGAGGCCCACCCAAGTCACCTTTGGTGAGCTCCTGGCAGAGTCATTCTTACCAGGAACAAAAATCCTCACACAGCACACGTGTTCTGTACACATCAAAGTCACTTAAGTACAGGTACGTTTCCTCTGCAATGCTGTATACTACTAAAAATGAAGTAAAATCGATACTAAGAAGATTCTGAAATTCGTTTTTGCACAATCAGCTACTCTGAAACCTAGCTAAGACTATAAATGACTACTCGAGTCAGAAAGACAGGTGCTAAGACAGCGCAGCAAGCTTTAATCCATTCTTATTTACGGAGGTGAGCGTATGGCAGTTGTGCCCACGAGGCCACGGCTGCCCTGGGGAGCCTGTAACCCTCAGCAAGCTCACATGTCCAAACGGATTCAGCCTGAAGCCAGGCAGCACTGAGGATTAACACGCATACAGATAAAAATGTGAAGTCACATCAGCTGTAACAATTAATCAAGGGTTTGCATTGGTAACGACAATCGAAGTTCATTCATAGTTCTAGCGTTACTCACATTTATTATGTCTTGGGCACTAGCGTGGGCCGGAAAACCCCTCATGTGGACAAAGTGCAGAGGTGATGAGATATTACCAGATTCTACAACCTGCCGGGAGCTTTCTGCTCCTTCTCTGCATAAATCTGTGGAATGGAAGAAAAAAAACCATCATTAATGCTTGCAATTATCACCTCCCTCATGTGACAGCTGTAGACAGCTGGGGTCACACTCAAGCAGAAAATCAGGGTAAAGTGAAGGGGCCTCAAAGAACACACACAGAAGGGAGGAACTCACTATTTTCTCTTTCA
>JAVJGG010000007.1:7584512-7603201 GCA_035590195.1 Aviceda cuculoides | reverse complement strand
GGGGTAAGCACCCATCTGCTGGAGTCCCCCTTTTCCTTACCATGTTTGTGGTGTTTTTTTTTTTTTTTTTAACTCGCAGCAAGGAGGGTATGGGCAGAAGTTGCTGCCCGTAGCGATATCTGCGGTAGATAAGTTAAAACTGGATGGCGTTGACGCAGCTTTGGTGAGCAGCAGCGTTTAAAAGTTAATTCCAGGTTGAGGTAATGGTTGCGCAGACGAGGGAGGGTGATCTGGTGCGAAGACAGCGAGCAGGCGAGCGAGGGATCGCTGGCGGGGTGCACGTTGCTAATGAGAAGGCAGTTGTTGACTGCGGCATTAAAAAGCTCCCTTCGGAGTTGGTGGCGAAGTAGGGGTGCGCAAAACCTTACTTTTTTGCAGTTTCGCATCGGAGGCAACAACTGAATGAACTTTGGTCCCTCCCCTTGGGAACAAAGACGAGGTACTTCTGACAATTAAATGTAAACCGGTTCAGTGACCTATTAATTAAAGTGAAGATGTGCTCTAGGGAAAGAAGGGAAATCCAAGCAGCTGAAAAAGGCGCCCTTGCAGAGCCAAGCTCCATTAAGGCCTTTGCCCAGCTGAGCGTTCTTGCATGTTCAGAGTTACGTGCGAGCAGTTAGTGGGACCGTTGCCATAATATCTGACAGTTGTTAAAGGCTTATATTGATAACCAACAGATGTATACGTAGTCTGCTTTTAGAGAAGATACTTTATCTTGGGAGCTGGAGTGTTCTAGTAAGTTGTGTTCTCATGGAGACAAGTAATACCGGTGCTGGCTTCCTTCTAAATCTCTCCGTTGCATTTATCTTTTAACTCTGCCATACTAAACCTGCTTGCCTGTCATTGCGCTTGTGCTGCCTTACCCCAACAGAGGTTTTGAAAGACACCTATCAGCTGCAGGGTGCAAGCTGCAAAGGGGAGGTGGGTACAAATGACTGTCGGTGAATGCAGGCACGGTGCTTCTAATGAGAAGCCCAGCTGTTCCCCTCCTTCATAATTCTCAGCTGCTGCAATGGAGAAAGGGACAGGATTTCGGGTGCAGTGGTGTCCTGGGAGTATGGTTTGCAAATTAGAGAGCCTCCCTCTCCGTAGCATTTGGCTAACTAGTAACGGAAAAGCATGAAACCCTCTACCCTCTGTAACAAGCAATAATGAGATGCTTGTTTCTTTTTCCAGACCCTTCTGAAACCTAGTAAAGCAAACCTTTACCCCCACCTGCACTGTTTCAAGTGGTCCTGCTGGATGAAAAACGGAAATGGAGACTGAAGTTATTGCATGGCAAAGCTAGTAATGGTTGGCAAAGCTGTCTCAGCTGTTGTAGGCAGAGTGTTGTAGATGGCACCTAATTTGCTCATCTGCAGTCTAGAAATGGATTTAAAAAAAAAAAAATTAAAATATGCCTGCCAGGCCTCGGGGAGACCAGGGAAACTTTCTATGTAACTGGCAAATAGTTTGTGGTTTTTGTTTTTGTTTGTTTTTTTTTTTTTTAAGTATCCAGAAAGTTATCATCACCTTTTGTCAAACTTGAATTTCATGTTAACTTGATAAAAGTTATTCGGAGATAGTGGTTGTGTATCTTTACCCTCTTACAGATTTTGTAGTACAAACTTGTATTTTGAGCTGCTAACCCCCCACATTTTCACAGTCCTTTTTACGTAGATTTTTGTAGTGTGTTTTCACCCCGTTTTTCACCGAGAGTTTCCTTGCTGAGAAGGTAGCCAAGTTGGTTATTTTGTCCGTGCTGTTTTCTCTGCCTCAGTGATACTGTTGTCTTTTTGTGAACTGACTCACAATTTTGAACTCGTGATAAAGATGCAGCAGGTGAAGATTGTCCTTGTGCACTTAGACTAGAAAAGTTTTCTAAATTGGCTGTCGCTCAGGTTTATCGTCAGTAACTTGGCTGTAGGTTGTCAGTTTGACTCTCGAGTACGATACCAAAAGCTGTCTTCTGCTTGCAGACTTGCTTCTTGTCAAATAACAGGGCGATTGTGCTTGGATAACACAGGGTGCTTGGGGCCCCCCTCGCGGGCCCGTTGCACGGTCCTTGTCCGCTGACAAATCCATTGCTATTCTTTACTGTTGCCAGGGCCAGTGACATATAAAGCTACATGGGGGGGGTGGGGGGGTGGAAATCAAGGGAAACCATTGTCTTCTGTGGTTATGGGTAACATTATAAAAAGACTGTCTTGTGAGACGAGCTACTGAATTAATACGACTTGGTTTTGACAGCAGTTGTTATTTTCAGCACCACTGTTTTCTCTTTCTGATTTGTTTCTTCCTTTCTGAAAAGACTTTGTAAACCTCTTCAATGGTTGAATAGGTTATCCTGAATCTTTAAAAAAAATTAAGAGGTGGGAATTGGACTAGAAAAGTATCTTCAGTTCCAAAAAATATCAGCTAGATAAGTTCTCTCTAAAAGGAAATTAGAGCATAGTTGCAGGTACTTTAGCTTACATCTCCAAGCAAAAAAATTAAAGATAGTTCTGGTAGGCGTGCCATATGGTAACATGCTTGTGTTATCCTACGCTGGCAAAACTTAACATAAAAAAGAAGCTAGATGAAAACCATTTATTTTTAAAAGGCAAAGATTTAGTTTTGTTATTGAAGTTGTGAAATTGTCTTTTCCTAAAAAAAAAAAAAACCCGAACAAACATCTATGTATTAGTAAATCCCTCTCAGAGAATTCCAGCATATGGTTTTTTAAAGTGACATTCGTGTAAGTAGTTGTAACGGATGAGACTTGGACAGACCAGGAGCTGATGGAAACAGCACGTAAGGGTGAGGACTAGTAGCTGTTGTTTGGTGCATATATGCTTATGGATTGATATAAAGTTAACTTGTAAACCAGATTGGGAGAAAGATGTGCTCTTCCTTCTTTCTCTGTCTTCTTATACAGCACAGTGGAGCATAGCAGCTTCTTCTGATGGTGCGCATGGATTATTTTTTTTTTCTGTAAATTGAAGTAAAATCATAGTTTTTGTGTATATGTATGTGCAGAAAGTGCAATGGGACATGACGTTTTTTCCTTACATCTCTTGCAGAGTAACACCAAAACCAGAGCTGGTGTGTTTGTTTCCAGATTGACAAGCACTGTGGCCTTCCTGATTTCCCAGTCTGTTCCTGCTCTTCAAGAACATCATGGCTATTTGTTGTTTCCCCTTCCTCAGCTTTCCTAGATGCTGAGTTGCTGCTACTTATAAATGAAAGCAGTTCCTACAGTGGGCAGTGTTTTTCAGCTTACTCTAGCTGGAGAGAAACTGAGTGTTTTGTGAGTGCTCCTTATGTAGTTCAAAGTTGGAGATGTGGTATTTATCTCCTCTTTATCAAGGAGTCTCACAGAAGACTGTTAGGCACTTCTAAACTGGAATTTCGGTCACTGAAAATCAACGTGTAGGCATTCACAGGCTGCTAGAAATGGGAAATATATGCTTGTCGAATGTTCAGATGTTTTTCTTCTGTATTTTAATGTACTGGTTTTCTTTGGTTTAGCTTGATTAGTGTAATACTACTGTGCCAGCTGTGTCCCTAGAGCAGAGATCGGGGTAGAGGTTCTTGACACGTGAATGTGTTACCTGACTGCAAAACCTGTTTTTTAAGCAATACCGTTAGGGATGCATTTGGGTTTTTTTTTTTTCCTTTTTTTTTTTTTTTATTTTTTTGGAAAAGTACCAGGAATGAAATGTCTCTTGAGTTTGCCTGTGAGTAAATTGGAGTGAGAACTGCAAAGTTACTGCCAACTGTTTAAAGAATTTTTTGGTTTTCAAGTCTTGGTAACAGTAATTTTGAGTTTTGATGAAAGCAAAAGGATTCCTTAGAGGTAGAGGTTAGATAGAATCAGCTCTGACAGTGAACTTCACAGAAAGGAAAATTTTTTTTTTTTTGGTGTCTTGGTGTTTTTTTTTTTTTTTTTTTTTTTAAGCTGCTTATGGCTTTCATTGGTTGGACTCGGTGATCTTAAGGGTCTTTGCCAACCTAAATGATTCAATGATTCATTGAATTACTGGCTGTAGAAATATATGCTTTTACCTGAAATTGGTGTTTAATGTTGTTGAAGCACATCACTTCACTTGCAGTATTAACTCTGTGTTTAATTCCTGTTTTGAAATGCCTGCTATCAAGAGATTTCTTACTTGGCTGAGAGCTGGTCTCGCTTTCAAGGCAGTGAGCACTAAGCAACAGAAAGCTTCCAGAAACCACGGGAATGAAAAAGTTAGACAGAGGTGTTCGTGTTGCCCTTTGTGCTGCCTCTGGTATAATTCCTTTTAAAATTCTCAAACTCTCTTGAAAAAGGCCTTTTAAAGTGCTTGTCAGTTTGCTTCCCTCCTCATTTACCTTTCCTGAAGACCCCAAAACAGTTCGTTAGGGTGCAGTTTGCTGATAGGGTTAAGCTTACTGAGGCACTTGTCATCCTTCTAATGAGCTGCTCGAAGAAGCTAAACCAGCAGAAAACTGTGAATTCCTTTTTGGTGGGATTAGGTTTTTTGCTAATTTAGTTACTTGGTGTCATTGTGTAGTGACATGAGGGATGGTGTCAGAATAATGGAAGCAGCAGGAGTGTCTGGACATGGCAAAAGGCAAGGAGGAGGCTTCTCCTTTTTCTCTGCAAACTGGCAATTGAATAAGTTTGGCTGTGTTGCCAACCCTGTCCTTCAAACTTCATTTGGCTTTACCTGTTTAGATAGTTGAGTTCTTGCCATTCCCCTGACAGTGACTTCGTTCGTGATGAGTTTGATGAAATGTCTGTTTGTCGTGGTAAACGAGCATACGCTTTCACAAAGTAGCTGATCAAATTTGCGTACGATGAAATGGAAATAAATTGTATCCAGTAATGCGTGAGTGTTGCTGCCTTACCAGTACGGTTGGAGGTAGAGGGGTGCGAAGCTGAGTTCTGGCTTTTATTTCAGAAAGAACGAGTCTGCCTTGGAATAACAGAGCTGTGCAGACCAGTTCAGGCTGTAAGATGTCTGAGCTTGCAATTGCATTTGAAAAAAAAACCTTCTGCCTCTGTTTCGGGGAACATGTAATTGATGAAGTGAACGATAGACACTTCTAAATGTTCTGAGCTGCTTCCTTCTCAGTATAGAAGCATAAGTTTGGAATGAAAAAAAAAAAAAGAAAAAAAAATGAAGAAAGGCATTGTTCAGTGTGAGAGTTGTGTTTACTACATTGTGGTGATGTCCGGTCTTAATTGCTTCCTAATTGTTTGCTTTTATGCTACAATTGTTTTCCCTTGTTTGTCCTCTTCTCTTTGTGTTTGCAATGTAAGCGAACCTATGCAATTAGCTATTTACATTTGTCAGATGAGAATAGCGGTGGAACAAGGATCGCTTTCAGGGAAGGACTTAGGCACGTGTGAAGGCGCTTGGGTTTTATTCTTGAAAAGGCACCAAAAGCATTTGGTGTTTTTCTGTCAAGTCTTTGGATTTAGGACCTCTTCATGGCAACAGACAACCTCGGTAAGGACAGCCCAGGGGTCATAGTTACATCTTAGGCTGTAGGTGTCCTGAAAGATACTCAGTCTTTTTTTACCTTGTTTGAGAAAGGATAAAATACTAGAAGCATTTGTCCACCGAGGGGTGGCTTAAGAGTTGCAAGTGTGGTAATATGTTTTCCTGCCCAAGGCTGACAGAATGAAGCTGCTGCTGCTTCTTAGAGAAGTAAATAGCTGCATTTAATTACACCGCTTTTCAGCCTTCTGTAGTAAGCAACAAGAAAGATATCACTGCCAAAGCTATCAATAAGCCTTTGACCCACAAATCAACCTAAACCGCAGGATATGCTGTGTGATGCTTTTACCATTTGTAAACTAAGCCACTTCCCATTAGAGTCGAGCTACAATGAACTCGTTGTTTGGGTTTTGTCCTTTTTTGTTGTCGTTGTTAAAGTACACAGAGAGGGAGATTGTGGGTTATATATTCAAATGCTGTAGAACCTATTTTCAACTGTAATTGAATATAACTTAATTGCTCTTCACAGAGTTTTTTAAATTTTTCTAGCCTGTAAATTTCATGAGGTGGGATTATCAGGATCCAATGATTTGCTTTGTCATTTCTGCCTGTGTTGCTTTTTTAAACACAGCATTTCCTTCCCTTTCGCTTCCATCGTGCTTCTGTGGCACTAGTGTAACATTGGCTCTCAGTACTGTAACTTCACTTGCCTCATGATATGGGAATGTTACTGAAAAGAGGTTGTGGTGGACATATTTGTGCTGGTGTGAAGGACCACGCTGTACCGGAAGGAAAGTAACTTAGGTGAATGGCACTGAAAGCGCTTCAGAGGAAAAACTGCAAAAGTCCTTTTTGGAGTCTCTATGAGAACAAATAAAGGCAAGAAAATGATTTTTCTTTCAATTTTTCAGGGGGCTCTCTTCAAGAGGAAAACGTCTGTTGCATTTACCTCTTCTGGAAGGAAACACATTGAATTTTAGAATTGAGCAGGGTCCTATAAATTTCCCTCTAGAGTTACAGTACATTCCGACTATGTAGATGTCCTGGGTTCAGCTGGGATAGAGTTAATTTTCTTTCTAGTAGCTGGTATAGTGCTGTGTTTTGGCTTCAGTATGAGAAAAATGTTGAAAACACACTGATGTTTTCGGTTGTTGCTGAATAGCGTTTAGACTAAGTCAAGGATTTTTCATTTTCTCATGCCCAGCCAGCAGGAAGGCTGGAAGGGCACAGGGATTTGGGAGGGGATGCATCCAGGACAGATGACCCAAACTGGCCAGAGGGATATGCCATACTGTGTGACGTCATGCCCAGTATATAAACTGGGCGAAGAAGAAGGAAGGGAAGATGTTTGGAGTCATGGCGTTTGTCTTCCCAAGTAACCGTTGGGCATGATGGAGCCCTACTTTACTGGAGATGGCTGAACACCTGCCTGCCGCTGAAAAGTGGTGACTGAATTCCTTGTTTTGCTTTGCTTGCGTGTGCGGCTTTTGCTTTACCTATTAAACTGTCTGTATCTCAGCTGATTTTTCTCACTTTTCTCACTTTTACCCTTCTGATTCTCTCCCCCATCCCACTGTGAGGGAGGTCAGTGGGCGGCTGCATGGTGCTTAGTTGCTGGCTGGGGTTAAACTACGACACTGGGTTATCTAAAACCATGTATGTGCAGCTTTTCTGGATCAGTTTAAAGTGGATCATAAACAAGTAACCAGAAAGTTCTTTTTATAATTTTTCAAATAATTTTCCAGAGTCAGCATGGTGGTTACTCTGCAAGTGGATCTGTCGGACGCTTTCCCAGGGCGTTGCTGCCTGGGTCAATATTCTGGTGAAAGGATTTGAAAGAAGGATATGAGAGCTGGGGATTGGCTGTCTGGAGAGGCATGTATCCGTGCAGCTTAAATTGGACGCTGGATACTAAGTTCGAAATGACTTCTTATTTCTTAGCTAGCTTAGTAAGTGTATGCCTTCCACAACCTGGTACCCAGTTTTGTACAGGGTAGTTAGGAGTGACATGCATCTCGGACGTGTTCCGTTTAATTCCTGTCTTTGCTTCCCATTTTGAATATGTAGCCTGAGTCAGCAGACAGTAAATTCATGCGTATGAGATGGTAATTTTGTGTTAATAAAAAGGCAGTCCCCCACGGTGGATTCGTGAACGTAACAGTAGTTTTTTCCTTGAAAATGTATCTTGAAACTTTTAAAAGCAGTACTTGGAAGTGAATTAATTCACTCTTCTCTTGCATTGTTTCTCTTTTTTCTTCAGGAGAAAGCTAAGGAGGCAGTGAGGCTTTTTGGTCCATTTAGGCCTGGCCCTTCAAACATTGACTTTGGTTGCTCTGAGAAAACTTGCAAATGTAAATGGTCTTTCTTCCTTTGTTCTGTCTTTTCCCATTCATCTTGAAAACCAACTGTGACAGTAGCTTCTTGTCCCAACTTCCCTTCTGTTTTTTTTTTTTTGTGAAGACACTTCTATCTTGTTAACCCTGTCCTCTCTTCCTTCTCCAGTTCGCAGCTGTTCCTTGGCAGGAATCCATTCCTTTTGTTATTCTGACATATCTCCTGTGATCCCACCCATATTTCAGCTGAGTTTTATTTGAAGTTTGCTTCTTTTCCATGTACTTGGGGTTTTTTTTGTTTGGTTATTTGTCATTGCACTTTGTCTTTGAATTCGGTAGCTTACCTCCAGAGTTAATTGCTTGTGTCCTAGAGATATGAGCACTCCTGACATAGAAAATCTTAATCCCTTCCTCAGTGAAGAAGACCATCTTGCGGATAAGAACTCATAATGCCTGGATTTGTTGTCTTTATCACAAGTCTAATTCCTTTCTTTATGACAAAGAGAATAAATGAGCTTAAGTAAGCTTTGGTAAGTTCCTCTTTTGCTAAAAATTGAGACATCTGATTTTTGGTACAGAAATAATTTCAACCCAAATAATGATTGGGTGGGTTTCCTATATTGACGTTTATAAAATAATCCATATTTTGTGTTGCTAGCGAGTATTTTAATTGTGTTTTTATCAACTTCAGTAGCACAGTCCCGGTTTTGCTTGAATGGAACAATTGTTTTAGGGACTTGCTGAGAGTTCTAGATCCAGGAATCAAAATGGCATTACTATGTCTTTTACTTGTCATATTTTGTGGCAACAAAATAGTGTTTTTTCTAATGCTAAAGTGTAACTTTTTCAAAAAATCAAGTGTCTTTAATGTCCAACCAACTTTTGTGCTTGACAGCTCTTAAAAGTTCTTGCTGCAGTGTGAGTGGAAAAGAGGAAAAACCTGTATATTTAAATTCACCATAGAACAGTTAAACTGACTGGGGACTCAACTGTCAAATGCTCAAGCTTAAATAATCTCAGAAGAAATGTTCTCCTGTGTGTGTAGGAGCTGTTGTTCCCCCTCAGATGCTTCAGATAGGCGGATTTTCCCAGTACGATACTTTGCAAGATATAAGCAAATTTTACTGAAGATAGTTACACACAGCACACACAAGATTGTATTAAATATGGGGGATGTGTAAGAAATACTTGGTGATGAGGTAATGCAGTGTATTTTTGGAAAGCTGGTAGATTATTCATTACTGCCTCCTGTCCATTTCATCCTCCTGTTGTTCTCTGTGTTATTTCTTGCTTCTAATGATTGTTCTGTTGTTTGCTGAATTCGGACCCATTTTACCAATTAATCAAAGTGTAAGGGTAATCTTACATGTGTGCCTTGAGGTTTTATGTTGGGAAGTTGCCAAGTATTTCTCATTTGCCGTCTTCGTATCATCAGCCTGTTTTATGTGGGGGTTGCGATAAAAGCAAGCCTTTTATAAAGTGCTGAAGTGACTTCTCCCCCATTAAAATTTAGTTAAGTTTCTCCTTTTTTAACTTTGCTTTTTTCCTAAACTCATTAACAGATTGTTCTTTTTATTGTGTTTAAAAGGATTGAAGACAGTCTCAAACTGTTGTTTTTCCCAAACGCCCTGCTGTGATTTCTTAGGTTGTATGACTAGATGTGCTGTAGTCATTCATAAAGCATTGGTTTTCAAAAGCACTGATCAGCATTTTGGGAAACCATCCATGTTCTGAGGCATGTTCTCCAAGCACTATATTTGGTGTATAAGTAAGGATCTAATTTGATACTGGAGCCAAGCTTGTATTGCTGCAATTTACCACCCTCAATGGCTTGTAGACTGCTTTCTGAAAAGCGCTGCTTCCTGCTTTCTTGAATGTATTTAAAGGGTGTGACTGTTACCAGCAGATACGGTTTAGGATGCAGCAGGCATTAGTAATGTAAAAACATGAAGAGAATTTAGCTGAATATAAGGAAATCTCTGTAGCAGGGGGAACAGTTCGCTGTGGGAAGTAGTGTATACCTTTTGTATGGGATACTTTTGTCCTTGTTTTATCAAATGAAAAAAGTACAACAGTAATGAAATCAGAGGTAGGCAGATACTGTTAATCACCTGCTTGATTTATTTGACGTGCTCCCCCCTTTCCTCCAGCCCCACAAGCTGGATGATGCTTTATGGGACGGGTAGTATGCAATGCTATGCGAGGCAAGCTGGAGCTCTCCAGGCCACTTAATGATATTTTCAGTTACTTGTTGAAAGATCTTGAACTCCTTCATCCCTACTTAAATGGTTTAGTAAACCTTCTTTCTTTATTAAAATTTCCAGTATCTTTTCTTTAAATGCAATTGGATGTCTTATTGAAAGAAGTAACCCAGACTTGTAGCTTTATGTATTTCCTGATACTTCTTTTATAATTTACTTGCATCTGTAATGGTACTTGCTAGTTTTGTTTTCAGGTCATCTGTGGATGCTCATATTCTATGGTTGATTTATTTCCCTCTTTTCTTGGTATTCACTTTGACTGCCAGGCCAGTACTTGAATCCTATTGCTTCCCTCTTAAAAAAAAAAAAAAATACTGCTCCGTTCCCTTATGTTCTGCATGACGTTTGAGTTGACTAATACTGCTTTTCATGTTTCCCTGCATCTGCGTAACATGTGCTGTGTCATCCTCACTCCCACATGTGTTACTGAGCATTTTCCCTCTGTGTAATTGTTTTCCTTTAGAACATAGCATTTTCTTGGAAACATCCGAGTGACAGGTTTTAAGAATTTCCCCCAAATACGCAAGCCTTCTTTTTCCTGCATTTGCTCTTGGGTCTGCATCTTCATTATGCATATAACAAATTAGAGGGAGACCATCCGAGATGGTTTGGACTGCAAAATTCCCAGGGTTGAGTCTTTCTGCAGGTTTCGAATGGTATGGAGTACATAGGTATACTTAGGTTAACAAATGTTACGTAATCCTCTGTCCCAGGCACTTGACTTTGTTGTTTCTGAATTTGCTTGCCACAGGGCAGAACTGTATTCTCTGTGGCTTGAGTTCTCCCACAGCAGTCCTTGCTGCAGGGTACGTACGGCATCCTTTTCAGCAACCTTTCAGTGTCTTTCAGTAGTCTACTATTTACAGCTTGACTGAATCCTCTTTCTGCAAAGGAAAATGCGCCGTACACTCATGTACAGCAGGAATAAATGTTCAAATGGCTTTTTAGTGCCAAGTTTTGTGTATGGGAAAGGGTAGGTTTTACAAAAGAAGTGTACTTACGTCTACTGAATGATTTATTAGGTACATTCATGAAGTAAACTGAGGTTTGAACCTTCGTGGAAACTAAACTTTGAAACATAACTGGGTGAAGTTCTAACTTTGCTTGAATTCATGCCGTGCCCTCCCTTTTAAGCGAGCTAATGTAAATTGACAGAAATAAGGGTGTCCTGAGAAAAGCGGGGAACATTAGTGAGAAAATAGTGCAATTTAGTTTGCAGAGAGCTTAATTAGCAACTGAAATGGTAAAGATACCGAACTCCATCTCAGTGGTCCGTAGGAAAAAACAAGCAGTTGGAGAGGAAGGAATACTTTGTGTTTACCTTCTTCAAAGCTGCTAGTAGCCTGCTTTTTTAAAGAAATAGTACGTAAATATTAGGATATTAGAATCTGCAGAAGTAAATCTGGTTTTGATTATGCCCTACAGCTCCATGATATGTGTGTGTGTGTGTGTACGTACACAGTAAATGTTAGTATTAAAATAGTCAGAGAACCTGGATCTGATGGAAAGAACCCAACAAAACAGCCAAAACCAGTCCTTAGCTTTCTTAAGAGTCTAACTTCTGTTTGTAATCAGACAGACATTTTGTGAGCGAAGGCAGCGTTGCGTTTGCCTCAAGGTAGTCGATGGATACCCGGGAGCATGCAGCAAAACATTCTGGATAATCTTGATTCCCCTCACGTAACAGGATTTCAAATGGATGTCAGAGGAGAACATGCGGAGGAGATAGTTGGGTCTCTGCTAAAAGCCTCGTTCTTGCAAATTGGAATGACAGCTTGTTTCGACTGCTGTTTGGTAGTCTTAAACCTCTTGAAAAAGTCTGTGGAGAAACGTGGGAGCAGCAGTCCAGTGACATTCATAAAACATGCGGAGTGAGCCTTTTGGGAGGCTGCAGATTTTATACCACGGGCATGTTCTAGTTCCTCTGCGGTCTGCACGTCTGCCTGCTTGTCTCTGCAATTCAGTAGGGCATGCTTGGCTGCATGTGTACTTCTTTCTTTTTTTCATCTAAGTTTTTCTCTGATGGATACCCTCGTATACTTCTTTTTGTGTCTCTGGCCTGTCCCTCTCCTTGCATTGCCCAGCACTGCTGCTAGTCCTACAGAGGACGATGCTTGAGGAGCTGAGTCACTTCCGCAACTGTTGGCTGCTCTGGGAATTGGCTGAATTGTGTTTTTGAGTGCACAGAGGGAGTTCTGGTAGTATCCAGTGAGGGCAACTGTGACTTGCTTTGTTTATTTAGAGGATTTTCCAGAGGATGAAAGTGTATTAAATGAATACGTTGTGAGCGAAACAAGGGTATTTATTTTGTGTGTGAGCATAGCAAACTGATGATGATATCCTGGTTACGGGATGGTGTTCTGGACACTTGCTTGTTCCTTGGATTAGGAATTGTGATTACTTGAGAGAAGAGTTGCATCCGACTGGTCAAACAGCAGGAACACCATTGCCACCTAGGCGGGTGGGGTTGTAGTAGACATGAGCGTCGTAGCGGAACACCTCCCCCTTGTCTACAGGCGCATACCGGGCTTGCAGATGGAAAAGCGGAGTCGGAGAGACGCAGAGGAGGATAGGTGCCTGGCTCGGCTGGAAAACGGTCTGCGGCCGCCTCACATCTTTGTGGATTTGGCACCAAGCGTGCTGCTGCAGGGCGAGCGAGGGCATGTGTCGGAGGGAAGAGTTAAATGGCCAGTTTCCACGGACCAGTCACCTGTCCCCTAGGCATAGCTTAGCCGGCAAAGCTTGTCTTCAGCTGTCTTCTGGTGCATGTAAGAGCATCTGCCTTGTGGTGGACAAATCCTGCGTTTGCTTGATTTCACTGACTTTAAAATGTGTATGTATAGCAGAAAAAAAAAAAGTATTTTAAGAATGTGTACTTGTTATGACAGCTTTCAGCACTGGGTGGTGGTGGTTGGGACAAGCAAAAGCAAAACCATTCCTTAAGGCTACCTTAAATGACTTTCTCCTTACTGGATGTGAATCATCTGATAAATTTCTGCTTTTTTAACATGTCGTGTCTTGTGTAGAATGATACCTGTATTTTTTTAAGAGCTATTGATGAGATGATGACTTCTTCATCTGCCTCCTCTCATACCATCCTGTGTGGAACTTAAGTCTGTCAAGACAGCTATTTTTCTGAGAAGGGGAAGCCAGATCTTAGTCCCTGCCTTGATGGGTAGAGAATTAAAAGTCTCATAAAAATATCTGTTTCACTGGCAGTACTTCGGTAGGAGGAGGCACTGTTTCAAATGGGTTATAATGATAATGGTCACTATAACCCTTGAGAAGCATGTTCAGGTTGAAAAACCTACAGCGAACTGAACCTACTCCATGGGGTAGCAAAGAAAAAGGGCGGGAAGAGGAAGGATGTATGACAGTGTTTCACTGGAAAGATAAAAGTGGGATTTGGCGTTTTGTTTGGATTTGTATGTATTCCATTTCCAGATATCTGAAGAAGCTCTTCTTTTAGGAATAACCTGTGTTGTATTGCCATCGTTGTCAATTCCATGTGCTGAAATATAAGGACATTGTTTTAAATTCTCCCAGTCTGTGATACTTTTTTTTTTTTTTTTTTTTCCGCCCCAGATGAGGAAACTTTTTGGTTCATGTTTGCTGGTGACTTTTGTTTTTTTTTGAGTGGTATGCAGTACTTTAAAAAAAAATGGTGCTTGAACCTAAGCTTTTTCCTTCCTTTTTCTTCTGAAAGGATCCCCTGCCTTTTGTGGAAAGTTGTGTTTTGTGTCTGTTACCTTGGGATTTATTTATTTATTTTCAAATCTGAATTTCTTGTTAAGCTGCTAAGCTCAAGGACCTGGGGTTTTTTTGGGGGGAAAAAAAACCCAACAACCCAAACCGCTGCAGAGCGGTTCCCCCTAACAGGGGGTCAAGCATCTGAAAGAACAGCTTAACGTAGGGAGCCATTCTGTTTTGGAGCGAGCAGGAGCCGCTGTGGGAATATGGCGGGGACGGGTTTGCACAGAAACGTCTGGAAGCCTAATAGTTACTTTGGCAGACTCGTGTACTTATTCCTGAGGATGCTCCACACCGCTTGCCTGATGACAGTGCTGCAGAAGGAGCATGCTGAAGTCTGGGGAGAAGTAACTTGGCTCTGACTCCTTGGGTTATAAAGCCTGGCGCTGGGCTTTTGTAGCCTTGGCAACTTGGGCAGGCAGTAGGTGAGTTAATCACACAAAGACATTCTTTATAAAGTGGAGGTCTCCTGGTTACCAAGTGCAGCATTAGCTTTGGGAAGAGTCATTTCTTAGGCACCTGTACTTTCACCATTTTAAACTTTGATGTTTCTAATTTCAGTGACTTATTCTAGGTGTAGTAGACAATTTAGGTTATTCTTGTATCTCATGCTAGCTGCAGGGGGAAATTTCAGCTGTGTGCCATTGATTTAAGTACTTTGAGTGACTGTTTCCTACAGTAGAGTGTATAAATAATAAACAGCATGTATTTTGTTTCTATAGGAATGACCATGTGGCAATTTTTCAAGTCAGTGCAACTGATTCTTCTTTAACACCCCCCCACCCCCCCCCAAACAAAGAAACATAGCAAAATAAAAACCCTGGGCCTGGAATTGCTTTCTGACCACCGCCTTACTTTTTTTTTGGGAGAGCAGCTATGTTGTATAAGGAGTTGGCAGCTCTTAACTCTTTCCCAGACAGGTTGCTTTGATTTGCTTAGTGATCTTGGCAGAGTCTTTGTTTCCTTCCATGCGAAGAAAATTGTACTTTTTATAGCTTAATGTTTGTGAAAGTTATTTTTGTTAGATGGGAGTGCTTTTTAGAAGCGTGTTGCTTTTATTAGTGTTGAGAATGATACAGTGACTGTATCTGTAGAACTTAGAGGGACATTTTTCAGGGTGAGAGGTATCAGCTTGTGCACTTAGAGTCTCTACTTACCCATATGCTTGCTGGCTTGAAACTCTCGGATTGTGTTGAACAGCCTTCAAATACCTCTTAATGTCAAGTTGTAACCCAGTATTGTGCTGTCCTGGAGCACTTGAGTCTTCTGAATTTAAGTTGGTTGGACTGATAGCACCATGTCTCATGTCAAACCGTTAGCCCGTTCTGTTAACGGGGTCTCGGACATCTTCACGGGAAGTAATATTGGGGAGTAGAACAGCATTTGCAAAATTGTCTATAGCTCTTGAACAGCTGGGCTCTGGGGTCTCTCATCCTGCCCCGGAGCCTGGCAGAAGCGCTCATTTCTCTGGCCCGTTGGACCTGTAACCTCTGACCATGGGATTGAAGCTTCCTTGGCTGTCTTTCTCTGTCCTAAGTTGGTGGTTACTTTTGTTTGTCTTGAGACCTGCTGCATGGTAGTACATCGAATTACATTGGATTTGTTACCTCCATATTGAAGTGAACTGAGGCAGGCTTGTTTTAATGAGTGGAAATTTGACAGGAAAATAATTGACTTCTTGGTATTGTAAAAGCTAAAGAAAATAATGCCTGGCTTGCACACGGTTTCTCTTCAGAACAGAAATGTTGTGACTGCTCATTTTTATAAATAGAAATGCTCAAGTTAAGTCTTCGTCAGTGCAGATTTCGAACACATACAACTTAACTTAAACTGCTGTCCTGATGCTGTGATTCTTATGGGGAAAATGCTGCAACTATTGATTTGATTTCCCCAAAGTTGCTTGACCTTTAAATTTCTATGTCAGTTTGTTGGCTATTGGACACTAACACGATCATACTCTGATGTGTCTATTCTTAGCAGGATGTTATCATTTGAAGACCCATATTATTGTTTGAAGGCGTGAAATGTTTGCTTCTTTGTAATTTGGTTCTGGCCTTACAGTGTTTCAGTGTATGAGAGTTTAACAAGAGGCGCAGCAGGAGAAGGGAGATGGGGAGATACAGAACTAAAACTTGGGGACTGATAAATTTACTTGTTGGCCTTCGGCAGTGAGTCGCTGCCTCAGTTTCCCTGTGTCTAACAAGACGCTAATGATGCCTACTTCAAAGATACTTTGTGAGCATTAATTAATGCTTGCAAAGGCCTTTGAAGATGAAAAAGCAGGAGTTGAAGTATGAAAAGTTTCCATGCCCCAGGTAAACGTTCTGTGTACTGTCTTGAGTTTGGCTTTTTCAGAATCTCTTGAGCACTTCCAAATATTTTGAAGGGCTTATTTCAGTTAGACCATGGTGGTGAATGCTTTTGGGAGGCACTGAGTGTTATAGCTATGCTTGCAGAAGGTAGTTGCTCACACGTTCCCCCAAGGAAAGAAAGAAAGAAAGATGATATCCCATGGCCTCAGCATTATATACCAGTTAGAAGAATATAGGTGGCAGGTGTATCCTGAAAATGGTGCCACTGCAGTATTTTCTATTTATTTTTCCCCAGGGCAAGTTTCTGTCCTTTCCAGTGTTTGATAAAACAGTCCACTGATGAGCCCTGTATGAAATGATTTACGGTAATTGCAGCACTGTGTTCTTGAGCCTACAGGTAGCCTGAAACAGGTAGGAGGAGCAGTGCTCTCTATGCTTTCTGTAGAAGTTGAGTGCTTGTGATATTTAAAAATAAAATCTTAATTTCTTGTAAAACATGTCAGTTTGGTATGTGATGTGCAAGTAGGTGTGCAGGGGCAAAAAACGGGTTTTCAGATTCTCACATCTTCTCCAGGGTGGCATTTCCACTTCTTCCATTTTGCCAATAGCATAGTAATCGCCTACTTTAAGTACTGCATTAGTTAAAGACGCTGTAATGAATTGTTAATGAATTACGGGATAACTTGGTCTGGTTTTGTTTGCTCAAGAAGAATTTGAGGAAGACTTTGGAGCACTGTTAATATTTTAGTGGTTTAGGTTGTGCTGCTGCTGCAAAATGGATAGGTTGGCAGCCTGGGTAGAGGCAGGATTTGGGCTTTGATCTGCATCTCTACGTTTGATTGTGAAGCAAGCTAAATTCAGGGCAAGGTTTTTTGCTTGTCGCTTTGAGCTGTGCTAGACGCAACAGTAGGTAAGAGCTTGGTTCTGTGGTGAGAGGTTGGTTTTCTCGTAAGAACAAGCTGTGAAGCCTTAAGTTTCATGCATAAGGAGCCTGAACTTTTCTCTTTTAATTCGAGTTTCCTGGGATATGCAGCAGACTTCATGGAAATAGGTGAAGAGCTCCACTGAAAGACTACAGTACACAAATAGTTGGGTGCGAGGAGGTCTAAGTCAGGCCAGCCAAAGTGCTTTTCTTAAGAGTGTGAAGGTTTAAGTGGCTTCTTTCCTGGAGTTAACAAGAAGTGTATTGTGACTTTAGCCTGCATATTTAGCTGCTTTAATAGTAAAAGATCAGCCGGTGCTGTGTTTGAAGCTCAAGTGGGCTGTTGAGGCAACTTGCTAAGTGTGGTGTAAGCAGGATGCCTGAAAATTTTTCTTACTTTTGGAAACATCATCTTGCTAACCTAAAGACAGAACAGCCTGCATACTCTGCATCGTTAAAAACCCTCCCTGTCAGCAGATGACTAGATAAAATTACAGCTTTGGAGGAAATGTTGTGTTCTTGCTTACAAGCAAGTTGTGACGTCTTTGTGCGGCCGAGCGGCGTGTGGGCTTCTGACAGTGGGAAGTGGCTGCTTGTGGCTCAGAGGTGTGGCTTCCTCGCCAGGCTTCCAGACTCATCCCGGCTCAGTGAGTCAATTGCTTTAAACACATTTCCTGATTTAGTACTGGGTCGAACTGCATCTGGCACTGCTGTAGCTGTACTTACCTATAAAAATAGAAGGGCATAATTTGCTAGAAATGTTGGATGTGGGAGTGAAGGGAGCAAAACGTCCTTGGAATTGCAAGAATTTTCTGATAAGTCAGTTCTTTTTGGAAGTCTAGAAATTGGTTGTGACAAGCAGTGGGGATGATGCAACATGTTCCCCATTTCATGGCCTTTTTATGTCCAGGAAAATGGGATCTCCAGTGTGGCATTTCTGAGGCTTTCTCTGTCCCCTTTCACTTTTGCATTAATGTGATGTTTCGAAACTGAAGGAGGGTTCAGAGACTCTAACAGGGAAAGGCAGGTGCTGCCTACTTGCTCGGAGCATTTTAAAATCTCGGGAGAAATGGCGCACAGATAGAGCTAATAGTATTATGGTGTGGTGGGTTGACCCTGGCCAGTTACCCGGTGCCCACCAAAGCCACTCGATCATTCCCCACCTCAGCTGCACAGGGGAGAAAAAATATAACTAAAAGCTTGTGGGTTGAGGTAAGGACAGGGAGAGATCACTCACCAATTACCGTCACGGGCAAAACAGACTCGACTTGGGGAAAACTAGCTTAATTTATTACCAGTCAAACTGGAGTAGGGTAATAAGAAATTAAACCATCTCTTAAAACCCCTTTCCCTCACCCTTCCCTTCTTCCCGGGCACAACTTTACTCCCAAATTCTCTCCCTCCTCCCCGCCAGCAGCGCAGGGGACAGGGAACAGGGGTTGGGGTCAGTTTGTCACACCTTGTCTCTGGTGCTCCTTCCTCCTCCCACTCTTCCCCTGCTGCAGCGTGGGGTCCCTCCCGTGGGAGACGGTTCTCCATGAACTTCTCCAACGTGGGTCCTTCCCACGGGCTGCAGTCTTTCAGGAGCACACTGCTCCAGCGCGTCCCCCGCGGGGTCACCAGTCCTGCCAGAAAACCTGCTCCAGCCTGGGCTCCTCTCTCCA
>JAVJGG010000007.1:7569572-7584412 GCA_035590195.1 Aviceda cuculoides | reverse complement strand
CGCCCCGCCACACCCCGCCGCCGCCGCTACCACCGCGCCGGGCCGTAGGGGGCGCTCGGCAGGGCGGGTCCACCGCCAACGGCGCGGGGGGGGGGGAAGACGACACGATCGCCGACGGCTTCACCTGCCGCCTGCCCCCTGAGGGAAGAGGGATGGAGGGGAGGGGGAGGAATAGGCGGCCAAGCCTGTAAGAGGGGGCGGTCCGTTATAACGGAAACTGAGGGAGCCGCCCCCCCCAAACACACCCACACACCCACCCCCTCCCGCCCTGCGGCGTCGCGTTTGTGACGGGAAGTGAAAAACATCCTGCGCGGCCCCTCCCGCCGGTCCTCCCCTCACGGCAGCCCCGGTCCGGCCGAGGGGCAGAGCGCCCAGAGCCTTGGCGGGCCCGGCGGGAGCGGGGCTCGGGGCTCGTACCCCGTGGGGGCTCGGGCGCGTCGTGCCTGAGGGCGTGAGGGGGCGCGGGGCTGGTAGGGGTGCACGGCCCCGTGTCCCCCCCCCGGCAGCTCGGTTCAACCGAGTAGGCACCGACCGGTCGCAGGTAAGAGTAGTCGTTCCCCTCAGCCGGCTCCTGGTCAGCGGCGGTAACTTCTCTGACAGCCGCAGGGCCGGGCTGCCGGCAGCTGTCCCAGGCGGAGGGGAGGTGGAGTTTCACAACCGAAAACGGTTTTAAGGAGTTTTTGTTACTTTTTTTTTTAACACAGATACAGGAGTTTTTTATCAGCCATCGCTCTTAGAAGTACTGACGTTTTTAATGGGGAATGACCAAGTGTTCAGCCTGAGGTTCACGTTGCTGGAAAGTCAGATGCGTGCGATTTGGGGAAACGGTGGCTTTTCCTTGATGGGGGGGAGGAATGAAAAAGGAGTAGGAGTTTTAAGTGATATGTTTGTCTTGTAAGTGAAATATGGCCATTAAAAAGGTAGTTCTGCCAAGATCATCTGTCCGCGGGAGAAGCGTTCTTACGCTCGCCCCAGACAACGTAGTATTGTGTTGCAAGGAGAGCTCGGGCAACGTTGCAAAGCTTTTTGTTCAGCTCGTGCTGCCGACGCGCTTAGAACCTGAAATACCCCAAAGGTTCTTTGCGGGCTCGGTTTCAGGCTCTTCAATAGGCCGGTCATTTTCTCTTCTTCAAATGGTTGCCAACTGTGGTAGCTGAAACTGTCACAGTGCCCTAAAACAGTAGCGTGCCGTGTTCGGGGTCCTGCTTACGCTGTGCAAGTGAGAGCTGTGCTGGAAAACCCAGGCAAAAACTGTTAGGTGGGGAAGGAGTTTTACAGCAACAATGTTCTCTTAATAGTATTGTTTTAGTGGTGCCAGTTTGAATATATATGTAAATATATATATATACACACATACATACATGCACACACATAATTAATTAGGGAAAGTAAACAGTTTGGAAGGACTGCGTAGCCATGCATAAGAGCTCCTAACGTTTTCCATTAGAAGTTCCTCTTTCCGGTTGTTTAAAATTTGCCAGCCCGAAACTATCTGGATGGAACTTTCCATGGGCCGCGTCCACCACAAGCGGGCTGCTTGCTGAGCTGTTGACTTGCTTTTTGGAACAGAAAAAAAAAGTGGTTTATTACACACACACTACAGATGTTCTCAAAGCTTTTTCACTGTGGAAATCTTGTACCTCTGGGACGGTGACTTCAAGTTTAGATGTGGTAGTTTTCTTGGAATCAAGGAAATGCCTTTCATTGTCTTTGTGAAACTGTTCAAGAGTGACCAACTGCCAGAGTTCTGGTGGAAAAGCCATACATAATCCATGTGGAGACTCGGGGGGTCAGTATATAACATCTCTGAAGGCCATAAGCGTTCTTCAGCCCTTCACATTTCCTCCACATGACAGGACTCCATCTATTTCTGCCGCTACAGGAGCAGAGTGGGATATCACATGGCTCCAGGCACAGGAACTGAGAAGAGCGTGCCTGTCTCTGTAGTCAGTACTCGACCATCTGGGCTTTGTGTGGTGGTGGAAACAGCTGCTCCGGAAAACAGCTGGAAGGAGAAAAGGACAGAAGGAGAAAGTCAGGAGCAAGAGCACAAGAAGGAGGAAGATGGCAGTTCTGAAGTGGGTTAGCACAGGAAGCCCAGGGAAGGGCACTAGAGCAAAGTTGGCTACAGATGTAAAGGAACAGAAGCAAAGGGAGCTGTGGTTAGGAGGACAGAACTGGTGAGGGAAGTGTATCACCAAGAAGGGGGCGGGACAGAAGTTTGAGAAGAAAGGAAACACAGTATTAAGATGAAAGCACTGAGGAGAGGGACAGGAGAAGCTGAGAGTGGCAAGAGGGGAGGAAAGAAAACTGGAGTTATTATTAGAAAAATTATTACTGTTGAAAACTACTGTTCCTGAATTTCAGTGCTCCTTTTCTTGTTTAGCTAGTAGCTTTGAAACACATAAACAAAATACTGTCAGCTCTACAGCTTCTAGTCACGCAAGGCTGGTATAATCCCGCAAGAAGGAGAAGGTAGATTCCGCCTCTAAACCTGAGCTGTCAGCAGGAGAGCGTGGTTTGATGTCTCCTCAATGCAGTCTTTGCTGCACCTCCTTCTGGGGGAGCTTTACTGGCTTGGTTACAGGGCAGTACAGATGTATGGAGCCAGCAGTGCAGCGTGTTATGCAGAGCGCGTGCCCCTGGAAAGGGAAGCCCTGCTTGTAAGAGACACTTGAACTGGCACTGCATGGAGCCAAGGGACATTCGACAGGGCTAAATCCAGCTGAGAGCACACTCCTGGACCCAAACTGGCTCAGCAAAGGTACATTCACGATACACTGGGCTTAGACTAGAAAGCTCTCCTACACTCTACCGTGCTTGAATGGACCCATCCTGAGTATCTTTGCACCGCTGCTGTATTTGATTTATAAACTAATTTGCATATGGAAATTGTATGTCACTGTCTGTTGCCCCCTTCTCCGCTGGCAGGACCACCTACAAGGTTTACAAGTAGCTATAACCTGTCAGACCAAAAGGTTATTTAGGTCTCTTGTCTCTGACAGTGACAGTTGTGGATGTATACAAGAAACGTGGCAAATACAGAGCAATCCTTTTACTTTGTACTCTCCCAGCTTCTAGCCATCAGGAATTCCCAGGATGGAAACTTCATCTGGAATATCATGTTTAATAGCCACTGATGGGCCTATGTTACATGTCTAATATTTTTTGGATTCACTTATATTTTTGACCTCGACAGTATCCCCTGAGTTCCGCTATTTAATTATGTGCTGTATGAAAAAGTACTTCCTTTGGTTTGTTTTAAAGCAGCTGCCTTGTAATTTCATTGGGTGCTGTCTTGTTCTTGTGCTGTGAGAAATAAGTGAGTAATCATTGCTTAATCACCTCCCCTATGCTATTCATAACTTTATATACCCTGAGTTGTCTCTTGTCCTCATTGAGGAGTCTAGTTAATCTCTCATTATATGGAAGTTACTGGTATCTTTGTTCTTCCTTTTCACCCTTTTCTGCTTCTATTTTTGAAAGGGAGAGACTATAGATTTATATGGTAACATAACATTTTGCTCTATATTCCTCTACCAAGAATTCCTGCCATCATCCCCAGTGACTTCAGAGTCTATTTTCTCAAAGGTAATGGGTAATTTACAGCCTAATGTGTATGTGTAATCAAGAGTTGCTTTTTCCTGTTTACATTTATCAATATTAAATGTTAACAGTCTTTAAATTGCCCCACAATACAACATTGTGAAATCTGCTGCAACTCTGTAATGAAGCTTTGATTATCCTGAATTATTTCATATCCTTGCTAACTTTGTCTTCCCATCTCCTTTTCCAAAAACTTAATGTGTTCAACAGGACAGATTCCTTCGTATTAATTTCTAAGTCGACATTTATTCTCATCCTTTATTTATTTCCTTTTAAACAGCTATTAATCCAGGAGGGACTATTCTCTGCTGTTCTGTGATTATTTAATTTCTGGGGGTGCGAAACCTTGCCCCCAATAATCTGGAAACAGAAATATACTTTCTTGACACCATCAGCCTTAGTGTTCAGAGAACTCTAATGGATTTGGAATGTATAACTTCTGTATAATGGCTGTGGTTTCCCCATTATATCACAGTTACCTGGGTGTCTACTCATTTCATCGTTTGCTGTATAGTTTCTACCAGTTTGCATATGGAAGTGAGTGCCGTTCTCCCATTCTCTGACCCTGCCTGATTGATAGTTCCATATGGTGAGTGTCACTCTTCAGTGGAAGGTTTTGGTTTATGATTTAAAAAGTAGAAGACCATTCACTGGACAATGCGAAGACATCACAAAGAAGACAGTCATTTAATAGGGAATGCAAGAATGAAGGTTGCTGGTGCAGCAGCCAAGCACAGTGTGGCAACGTTGTAAGACATGTAGAATGATCTCATCAATAGAAATGTTACTCTGCCTGTGGTGGGTTAATCCTGGCTGGACACTAGGTGCCCACCAAAGCCATTTTATCACTCCCCTCCTCCTCAGCTGGACAGGGGAGAGAAAATATAACAAAGGGCTCATGGGTCAAGATTAGGACAGGGAGAGATCACTCAACCAATTACCGTAACAGGCAAAACAGACTCAACTTGGGGAAAATTAACTTAATTTATTGCCAATAAACCAGAGTAGGGTAATACAATAATAAAACCAAATCTCAAAACACCTTTCCTCCACCCTTCCCTTCTTCCCAGGCACAGCTTCAGTCCTGGATTCTCTACCTACTCCCCTCCCGCAGTGATGGCAGGGGGACAGGGAATGGGGTTATGGTCTGTTCATTACACCTTGTCTCTGCTGCTTCATTCTCTTCAGGGGCAGGACTGATCACACTCGTCCCCTGCTCCAGCATGGAGTCCTCCCTGGGCTGCAGGTGGAGATCTGCTCCCCCGTGGACCTCCCTGGGCTGCGGGGGGACAGCCTGCCTCACCATGGTCTTCCTCACGGGCTGCAGGGGAATCTCTGCTCCGGCGCCTGGAGCATCTCCTCCTCCTTCTGCACTGACCTGGGGAGCTGCGGGGCTGTTGCTCTCACATATTCGTATTCCTCTCTCTGGCTGCCGTTTCTGTGCCCCAGCAACTTTTTTTTTCCCCTTCTTTAAATACATTATCACAAAGGCGGTACCACCTTTGCTGCTGGGGCTCGGCCTTGGCCGGCGGTGGGTCCGTCTCGGAGCCGGCTGGTATTGGCTCTGTCGGACACGAGGGAAGCTTCTAGCAGTTCCTCGCAGAAGGCACCCCTGTAGCCTCCCCCCAGCTACCAAAACCTTGCCACACAAACCCTATACATACGGAATGTAGGTGAAAATAAGATGTCATACTTGATCAAGAGATCTATTGTTGTGCGTATTGTTGGCCACCAGGCAGAACTCTCTGAAGTTACTTTTTTCAGCAAATACTCAATGAGTTAAGGAAATAGGCCTGGAACAAGGAGACTTTCTAAATCTGTCACATGTAACAGACTGACAAAATTGGAAAAAAAGTATTATTTATCTGTTTTCTTTTTTTTAAGGTGCCTTCAGCTCAATGTTGGGAATTGTAATGCAGGATAGCAGGAATAAGATGCTGCTGTGGTCAGGATTTAGGGAGGAAGTGGGATTAGTTAGTAAGGTAACCGTTTAAAGGGGTAGTTAACTGATGGTGCTAGGGCATAAATATATGAGCATGGTTTTTTTGGTCAAATAATAGGAGAGCTTCTGAACTAATAAGGTTGTTGAAATAATGTTTGCAGCAACATTTACAACTAGACTTCCCAAGAGGAAACATGTCCTACGAGGGTTTTGGCTTAGAGAAGCCATACCAGGTTGTTGAGTCCCTGAACTTTCATTTGTATCAAGGAGTGCATGCAGTTAACTGACTTCCCATACAGTGAAGTGCATATACGCATGGAATTTGATAATCTGTTGCCAAAATTGCAGATAGTTCCGTAGCATGCGACAACTAGCAGAGTGCATTTATCCTAATTACTTTTCCTTTTGGATGCCTGGCTGCCTTTCCTGTGAGACCACTTCCTGCTGTCTTAGGATGGCTCTGCCGAATTTGAGAAGTAGTGATCAGAAAGGTAGCGGAGGCAAATATGGAATGGCATATTTGGAACAGATGATGAGACCAAATCATTGTGTATTCTGTTGTTAGAGCTTTTACCAGCTTATGGGAAGAACCCCCCTGTTTCTGGGAAGGTGGTAGCAGGTTTTAAGTGATACCTAACAATTCTCCAGTATGTTGTGCGTTCTCTTGCTTCCCTGACCATGGAAGGTGGGCGTTCAGGATACCTGCAATGACTTGGTTTGCTATCAGGCCACAAGCTCAGGATCTGGGGCGGATACGGTGTGAATTCCTACCCAGAGTTTTCTCAAAATAAACTGTTGTATTTAGGGAGTTCTTTCACCATGGTTTCCTTCTGCCTTGTTCTCAAACTCTCATGCCTTCCATTGGCTCACTCTTTTTGCTAAAATCCAAACAGTTTCCTGGTGTAGTTATTTCATAACCTTTTTCCAGTTACTGGTTCCTATGTTTCTATACCCTTTTCTCTTCCTGAACAAAGATTTTCTGCTGAAGCTGTAAGTGGGTGCTGCTCTTTGTGATCCGAATCCTCTTGGTAAGTGCTTCTTCTGTCTGGATATAGCTTTTGTCATCGCACTCGGGGAGCTCCACGCACCCAGTAGTAGTCTCTATAATGAACTTGTAGAACTGGCCTCGGGCAACTGCACCAGACCAGTTACAGCAGTTAAGTTTTTCAGTCTTCATCATTGTATGAAAATGACAGTATTACAAGAGAGAAGCCGATGTACGTTAGGTTGTGAAACATGGTGAAAGGAGGACTTAAGTTTTAGGAATCAGGGATTTTGTGTAAGCAGCCGGGGCAGGGGGAGGAATATTTTTACTTTCCTTTCTTACTTATGATGAATAAATGACGTGAGCTTTGGAGTGGTTGTAACTCTGTGAAAACCTTTGGTTTCCCTGTCACAAAAGTCTTAGGAGTTAGGATGGCTAGTTAGGATGGAATGAGAGCAAAATCTTGCGAGCGGCTTCCGAAGTGCTGTGCTTGTGTTTACCATGTGCTGGTTTTCCTCTGCCTACAGTGACACACGTGGAAAGATAACAATACCAGTCTCTCTTGCTCTGCAGTTGTTGTGGATATTACTTTGCGTCAGCCCTGTCCGTGCAGCCATACACCAAAGCAATTGCCAGATGTTTTAAGTTGTATTTTTACCCCCTGTGTTGGCATAGTGGCTCTAAGGTAGATATGTTCCTGAAGAGAAAAAACTTGGGTCTCTTAAGCAGTCAGTTAAAAGATTTGGGTTTTTGTTTGGTGGGATTTTTTTCACTTGCTTTTTCTTTAGAGTTGGCTTGAACCTGGCCTGGCAGCAAATGCAGGTGGCTGGCGGGGTGGGAGGTGAAGGGAACTCCCTGAGCCACAAAAGCTTCTCACTCCCACTGGGAGGCAATTATTTTATTTAAGATTTGAATCTGGTATCCTTGCTTAGGGTGAAATGCAAATGACCGGGTGCATGTTAGAAGTGTCCTGTAACAGACTAGATGGGAGCCATATGTTTCCTCTTCCTCCTGCTGGCTCTTAGTTGCATTTAGTAGCTGACTGCATTGGTATTATTCTGGTGTCTTTGCGAATGTACATGACCCGTTCAGCTGTATCATCCCACGATCTCCGGTAGTCCAGCCAAGTGCTTCTTTATGAGGGTTAGAAAACAGGATTACTCTGGAGGCCTACTGGAGGGGGAGGAGGCTGCTGCCCCTTGGTAGCAAGGGAGAGTCAGCGTAGGACTGGGACCATGTAAATCTCTAACCAGCTGGACTCGGGGGATCTGTTCAATTCCCAAAGATGCACCTGCGAAGTTGTCGTTACCTGCCTGAAAGAATTTGGGGAATGCATTATTCATGTCCAGTTTCAGTATGTTTTCTTCTTCCGTTGCTCTTGTTCGGGTCTAAACTGAGACTTAATGAACTGTTAGGCAGTTTCGTCACATGCTTGGCAAATGGCATGTTCTTGATCGCCTGTCGTTACGTGTTTCGGAAAGAACAATTTTTGTTGTGTTCTTTGGTGCGCATTGGGTCTCTGCTAGCATTTGGGATGGTAGAAATGAGTGATGTTTGTTAATCTTCTGGTGATGGCGTGGTGGGGAAAATGAGATGCAGAGTTAAGTTTCTTAAAGTGCTTCTGTGTGACTAGCACAGCATTGCCTCGAAGATAAACTACAACACTTGCATGTTCAAACATGCAGTTTACACATTTAGTGAGCTGGGGAGACCCCTTATGCCCCGCTTAAAAAAATTTCTGTTTGGTCCTGTAGAGAGGTGGTGAAAAATTGGTGAAGTCATAAAGAAATGAGAACATGATAAAATTTGTAATGAAAATTCTGCTGTCTGGGTTTCACATGTTTCCACTTGATTTCATTGGAATTCAGAGCTAGGTTTCCCTTTTCCAACCGAAATCTTTTCTCAGCTCATATATTAAAACATTCACAAATATTGGCTCATATGACATTTTTCCGCAAATATTTATTTTTACACATCATGTTTCTGACATGTTAGGGGTTAATGTACCGTTCAGGCTCACCGCCATCATTTATAATTCAAATGTCTACACTTTTTTTCTAAGTCAGCCCCTGTTTTTCAAACAATATTATACGTAAGAAAATGATTTATATGAAAGTTGTAAAAGTTGCCATCCTTATTTCTTGCCAGACTGGTGGACTGAAAGTTCTGTATGCTGTGGAAAATGTGGTATTGTATCAGTCTTGAGCTAAAGTTTTCATGTATTTCTGAGCAACTGTATTTTAAAAATTAAGTTCCTAAACAATATCAGATACTGGAAAAGCTACTTTATGTTGGTAGCTAAGGTAATATTATGAATCAGCTAGGCCTGCAGAAAGTACGCTTTCCTAAATAACAGCAGCTTGGTTTTGGGGAATAAATAGTAACTATTTAACACATCATACTTGATTTTGAAAGACAGGGGTCTGAACAGTCTATCCCTACCTTTTTATTACACTTGTGCATGTGTGATGACATTTCACATCTCATGAAGGTGGGTGTTAGAAAAAGAACATGTTTTTTTTTCTGTTAAATAAATAGTATTTTTAATTAACATGATAAGCGTCATGGCTGTTCAGAGTAAATAAGGTTTCTATGTGGCTCGGCTGCTGTCCTCGATATGTGGCTGTCCAGATAGATTCTGGGGAAGGATACATTTTTGGTCTTGCCCGTGATCCAATTTGCGGATAGAGGAGAACGAGTCTGAGGGTTCTCAATTATCTGGCTGGCTTAACAGTAGGTTGAGCGCATGAGAAGGCAGGGTAGTAGAGAATCTTTTAATTGTTTAAACAACAAGTCAAAGTCAAAGCACCTGTCAGTTTTGCGTCCCAGTTTTTGTTAAATATGCTTTTTCAACATGAAAATATGGGAGCGGGGAAAGTATGTGTTAATCCTGTGCTCATGCGTGACTTGTCTGCTCCTTTCTTTTTTCCATCCCTTTCCACAAGTTCTCTAAATATTTCCTCTCCCTTTCGCAGTGGTAGTCGCTCTTCCAAAACCTTCAAACCAAAGAAGAATATTCCAGAGGGGTCTCACCAGTATGAGCTGCTAAAACATGCTGAGGCCACGCTTGGAAGCGGTAATCTCCGGATGGCTGTTATGCTTCCAGAGGGTGAAGACTTAAATGAATGGGTTGCAGTTAACAGTAAGTTGGCTAACCGTTTTTTTTCATAAAGGGGGTGTTGAATGTGGGCTGACACCTGTGGGAGGACAACTGTGTACCCCTTTCTAGTGGGGTAGGCTCTTCTGTCCTGCCTGCACCGCTGCTGCTGTTGGGAAAGGTGAATGTTGTATCATTTAGAGCTGACAGATGCAGAACGTCTCACCGAGACAAAAACTCCTTAATCTTGTGCCAAAAATATGTTCCTGTTAACAAAATAATTCTTATTCTTAGTGGTTAAAGTCTGAGCCCTTGATCACAAACAAGTGCTGAAGCAGAAATGTCACTGCTGTTTTTAGAAAGTAGCCTGTCAGCGCCATCTTAATATATTTAATCTAGCGCTTTTTCAGCTAGGGTTGTTGCCCAATGGTATAGTCAAGCCTCTACATACTAGGCATAAAACCTTAATTTAGCTAAGTGTGAGGGCTGGGTCTAAAAGACGCTAAAGACTACAATCACGTGTATGGCCTGGCTTTCCTTTTGCCTGTAACAAACCCAGAGATCAATCTTTGCAATTTTGCTCAAGTTAGTTCCTCCCTTTTGTTTCTACCAAGTTGTGAGCCTTTGCTCTGGTAAGTCTCTGATGTCATTATTTTAACTTCCTCTAAAGCTGTTTGTCCTAACTCTCTCCTTTCATGCTAGGTCAGGCTAAACAATGGTGCCCGAGTTAGTGTTTTCTGATTGCTTGACCATGTTTCCTTCTCCTTCCTCTCCCTGCTGCATGAATTTGCTGCCTGCCTTCTGCTCGTAAAGAATGGATTAACCCAAGTCTTACCGTGCTCTGCAGCCCGTGCAGAGTTTTGGCTGCCACAAACTCTGTGCCCTGTCTGGGTATTTTCTCATCTTTTGTGTCCTTGGCTTGGCATGCTTCTGTGATTGTACGGTATCGATTGTGCATTGCAGTATAAAGTATGCTCAAGATAAATGTCTTCTAATTGTTTATGTGGCTTTGTCTATTTCTTCTTGCTCTTTGTAATGTTTGGGAAGTGAAACTGTCATACTGACTTCAACCTTCCGGTTTTTAATTAGCCACGCAGTGCTCTGGTATATGACTTGCCACTGCTCACAGGGAATGTTGAAACTGCTGACACCATTCTTTATGAACATTTATTCACGCTGTATTGCAAAGCTGTCTAGAAGAAAAGCCCGCCCATTTTTATGAGTAAGCATTACTAAAGATGCTTCAGATATTGTTGGCATCCTTCCCTTTTGGTGGTTCCTCCACTCCATGTTTCTCCTTTCCTGTGTAGCAGCAGTGTTTTTCCTTTCCCAAATGACTTAACTGCTAAATTAGCTGGGTGGCAAAAGGCAGCGAAGCACTGGACAAAAAAGGTGGAAGCTGCCTTTTGGTAACAGCTGCATTCTGTAATAAAATGGTCCTCGTTCATGACTCCTGCAGCACAGTGGGTTTTAAATGTTTAATTTTTTAGTCTAGAAGCGATTAACTTGATTACATGCTCATTTCATTTACAGCAGCCCTCTACCACACCTAGTAGCAGTTAATGGTAGCTGTGAGCCCCTTCTGTTGATTGAGAGATCTAATAAGGAAATAAAATGTGTGACTTAATGTCATTGGTTTTGCCCTTTACCATAGTGAGAGCGCAGGAACAAATGTGCTCTGCTTTTCTACTTCTTGCTCAACTCTTAGCCTTACTGATTTCTTACGTTAATGAGTTGATGTACATGTATATTTTTCAAATATGTTTTCAAAATAAAAAATGGTGAGAAGTGCGTAATCAGTTTTTGTTTCATTTGATATCTCCTTGGTTTGAAAATACTAAAAAATAATTGCACAAGTACATCTTGCCCATATCTTCGTAATAGAACACCAGACAGTGTGCACTTCTTTGAGTAGAAAAGCACTTGGAAAAAATAACCTAAGCCCTTGAAACTTAAGAACAATGAGTAAAAAGAGGAAATGAAAATATGCAGAGACACTGTACAGCTTTACACATGTTGGAAAGGAGGCTCTTGCATTTGTCATGTTTGTTACATGCTGCTGGCTTTGGTGGATGGGTGGTGTGTCTCATGGCCTTTTGAGACTTGCAAGGGCGGAATTCACAATAATCAGTCATCTTGTCAAAGTCGGTATGGGTTTTTTGAACATGCTCGCCTTGAAACAAACATTGGGCTGTGGTTTCTACTGGGAGCAAGGAATGGAAACTTAATAAACAGTTCTTGTGTGCACTTAAGAAACAAGGGCTGTGTGTACCCACTTCTTGCTGCCTTTGGTGTGAACTGCCCTCTCCCCCCACCCAAACAAGCTTTAGGAGGAGTCCTGGTCCTCTAAAACTTTTTTATCAACTTTTCCCAAAGTTGTTTTGTTGTTTCCTGCTTTTGCAGTGCAGAGGGACAAAAACCACGATCTTGTTCCTGGAGATGAGCTGTGCTAGGTGCATGCCATACCAGTTTCTATTAGCTTCCCTTTTTTGATAACCTGGGAAGTTGCATGATGCAATTGTAGCTCGTATCCTGCATCTGCTGAACAGTAGCTGTAACTTGCTGCCATGATGTTTGTGTAATCTTAGATGTTTATTCTCTGGAAATATCAGTGAGGGGAGCTGCAGTATTTAACCCTCCCTTTCCTCAGCCATCAGTTACTTTCACAGTACGTGGTATCTGCTAGTGCTTACATTTAGGATGTCAATCTCCATTTCGTTACAGCAGAACTGTATATCTCTGTAATAGAGTTAAGCAAGGAACACAAATTTGGGTAGGCTACCAAGTAATAAGCTGGCTTCTCTTTGGCATGGCACTGGATTGAGAGGAGTGCGTTGTTAGTGTTAATTCCACAGTGTCCTGCAGATTGGTTGTATGAGACTATTCAGTGTTGCAAGTGCTAACTCTTTTTTAAACTCATTTCTTTAAACTCATTTTTAAAGTTAGGACAAATGTGTCTGACTACTGCAGAGAGAGGTCACAGGAAAACCTTCCCCTCTAGGTTCAGAATGAAGAGGTTTGTCACCTGAACACTAAATTGAATGACACGTGGCTATTTGGTGACATGATTAGACTGTCAGTACTGCTGATAAGGGGTTTCATTTGAGTGTTCCAGAAACCTGTCTCAATAAAGACGCAGTTTGTCACTAGCACGTTGAATTTCAGACATAACACAGGTAGCACTGAAGTAGAGTAAGTTTTAAGTGATGCTGAGCCCAGACAGACTGCACACTGGTTTCTCATCCTGAGGACTCGCTCTGCAGACATGATTCATAAATGAAGTTTATAGCTCTAAAGGCTCCTGTTGTCAGAGGTGGCAGGCCCAGTGCTCTTGGCAGTAGAAGCAATGTAGCCTGGACAGGGCACTGGGGCATTAAATCTATTCGTATGTTATATATGGTTCCTTTCAGGGTAAGGGTGTGTCAGTGAAAGAGTTAAATTTGCAAAGCACTGGGGTTAAATAGAAGGAGTTGAACTCACCACACTTGTAAGAATTTAACCCAGCCTACTTAAACTTTTATTTCCTAGTGCTTAATATTGGTTACCTTTCAATTTTTACTTATGACATCCATTGTCTGAAAGACATTTTGAAAAGATAAACTTAGATATTGATACCTTGGTGATGTGCTGTGCTCCCCAACAGATGCAAGGGGGGCCATTCATTGAGGAGAGATAAAGTGGATTTTATAAACTGATTACAGTGACCACAGTTCCTAAGAACAGAACCTGCTGTTAGGTTGTCGAGAAAGAGCCTTGCTTTCAAAGAGTTCTAATTAATCAAGCATCTATTTAAAGTAGTAAGAACTATGGCGATATTTAGGTATGCTAACTTCTGGCCTTTTATTTCAGTAATTTAACTGTAGACCATTAAAAAAAAATTTTGGCTTTCTCAAAGATGTAACAATACTTAAGCAATAATCCTCCCGAACAAAACTCGAAGGATAGTTTATAATGAGGAAGCATTGTGGGCTAAATGCTGATTCGTGGTAGTTAATTGATAATCTAGGGAAGAGAAGTTGCATGGCACTGTAACTGTCATGACTTCTGTACCCACCACCCGTACAGGTAGTGTTTGGTGATAACGTAACTAGAAGAGGGTAGATTTAGATGGGATTTAAGGAAGAAGTTCTTCACTGCGAGGGCGGTGAGGCTCTGGCATAGGTTGTCCAGAGAAGCTGCGGATGCCTCATCCCTGGAATTGTTCAAGGCCAGGTTGGATGGGGCTTGGAGCGACCTGGTCTAGGCAAAGGTGTCCTTGCATGTGGCAGGGGGTTATCTTTAAGGTCCTTTCCAACGTAAACTGTTCTATGATTCTATGTAATGTTCTTTGAAAAGTTAATCTTGTGGAATACAAAGCCTGAGGGAAGTCAGTGTGACCTAATGAGTAACAGCTCTCTGTAGTTGTTTTATTCCAGACTTGCCAGTAGAATTTGGGATTCTAATAAAATGCACCAAACTTTTAGAAAAAGAAGTAACTCGGCTTTCTGTTTCCCTTTTCTTCTTTCAAATGAAGATTTTGCTGCAGTGAGCAATTAAATAGTTACTGCCAGAGGCTGTTCCAGAGAGTTGGTGGTTGTATTCTGCATCTCCTTTATAATATGTATTAAAAAGCAGTAACAACAAATTTTTTTCAGAAAATATATTCCAGGACCCTTTTCATCAGTGTGCACTTTACATTTAAGGCTGTAGGAAGCTTGTGTTTCTGTTACACTGTGGAGTGTTAATTGATGGTTTAAATGCTTTACAGCTGTCGACTTCTTCAACCAGATTAATATGCTTTACGGAACCATTACGGACTTTTGCACAGAGGAGAGCTGCCCTGTGATGTCTGCTGGCCCAAAGTAAGATTATTTTTTACACGTTAAGTGTGCAATTTTTGAGATGGTTTTGCATTTGAAAACTTCAGGGTAGCTCAGTTTAGTGGCTAAGATAAGGTAACCTCTGTGGGCGGAAAGGATCTTTTCTCTTGTTACCTGCGGAGGGGAAAAAAAAAATCTGAACCTTTGTTAAGGGAATGGGGAACGGAGGGGTGTTTTGGGGGGATTTTTTTTGGTTGGTTGGTTGTGGTTTGTGTTTTTTCTTTAGCCTGGGAAGTAAACTGGTTATCGAAACTATTTTTCCTTTTTTTCTGAAATGTTAATGAGGACTTCTTAAATTAAGATTTGAAGTTTTTATATGGAAGAGTTCAATTAGGGCTTACCAGAATATTT
>JAVJGG010000007.1:7554928-7569562 GCA_035590195.1 Aviceda cuculoides | reverse complement strand
CTTTCAGGTGTTTGAGTAGGTATTGCAGAAATAAACTTGTCTACAGTTTTTAGTAGTCGGGATAAGGATCCCCTCCCCTATCCCTTAGTTAAGTTTCACTTCTTTGATTCTTGTTCCTGCTTTTGTACAGACATCCAACGTTTGTGTTTTTTCTTGCTCTCCAGCTGCTTAGTGTCTTCCAAAGAGGGAAATACCTGTATTTCTAAGTGAGTGGCAAGGGAGGGCACTGCTTCCTTCTAAATTACTGTAAAATCTTAAATAAGCAATAAGGAAAATCAGTCCTCTCCTCCACTTCCTCCTCTTTTATAATGACATTTGTTGTTACTGTCTGAAGCCAGTGATTGCCAGCCATTGTGGTGGAGAGCTGAGGAGGTGCAAAAGGGTGCTGCTGGGAGGGCGAGGGGGAGAGGGCAGGAGCTCTGCAAGGCGAAAGCAGCCAGATGGGCTTTGGCGTTACCTTCTTAAACTAGACACGGACACGGCTGAATGCCAGAGCCAGTGTGGGCAGGCAGACCTGCTGCCGCAAACCGGGGAAGGCTGAAAATACAAAAAGGAGTAGTTTACCATTGTGCAAAAGAACTTTGGGACAAGCTTGTGCAATAACATAGCCCGTTGTCTGCTTTGTGCTTTGGCATGCAGAACAGAGTCTTATTTATTAAATAAGAGCATGAAAATATTCCTTTGCTTTATTGTTTGTCTGCTGAGAAGCAGTTATTTGGGGGTGGAGGTTAATTATTAAAGGCTTAGCTGTCTGGTTGCCAGACTAAACAATTTATTTCTCTCCAAAGAGACTGATAACCATTGGCAGAAATATATGTCGTACTCAAATAGTTATGAAGCAGGGTAGAAAAGAAATGCTAGAGGCTGGAAGATGTGTTCTGCCAAAGTTTGAATTGGGTGATCTTGTCCCTAGAATTTGTAGAGCATTTCCCAAACTCTGCAGCCCTCGCCCATGCTCGGGAATGGGTCTTGTGAAAGGATCAGAAACCTATGTGCACGTCAGGGGCCGAGGCCGGGCAGGCACAGGAACGGGTCGTTTGTGAGGCTGGTGCTGACGGGCAGTGGAGCATCTACAGTGCTTTTTAGCTTGAGTGAGTGTGGCTTTCTTTCACTTAAAAGGTGGCTGGGAAAATTTTTTTCCAGGGAAGTACTGCTGGAAAACCTGTCAGCATGAAAACACTGATATTTACAAATTTTTTTTTTGTTTCTTATCTCTCTTTTCTGTTCTCTTCTGGCTCAAGCTATATTAGTTGAAGAGGCATTGAGTCTTAGGTGCTCGTTAGTGCTTTTAGGCTGAAGGTTGCTGTCTGCTCGCATCCATGGCAGAGCTACCACCAGTATTGCATCCTCATCTATTTCAGACAAAAGAGTACGAGTTAGCTGAAACAACTTACATAAGGTCATTTGAAACAGGTTAGGCAGCCGTAGCGTTGAGTAGCTGGAGAGAACCAGAAGCAGCAAGCACTCTATGGCTCTGAAGTCTGATTTTTGCATTCCAGCTGGAAAAGTGTTTATGGTTTATATATTAAAAAAGGGGTTTAAGGTGCTGGTGCATACATAGGTAGCTGTTTAGAACTCGTCGTGGCTCAGTCACAATTTTCATAGCACAACTGACAAGCTTGTGGCAGTCTATGGAAAAATTAAACCACGTGTCTTAGGTGAGAGGGTAACCAGAGCGCAAGTGCGATATTTCCTGTATCCACTGCCTGGCACTAGCATTTCGCCTTTAGAACTCCTTTAAAAGGGGTGGGGAAAAAAAAAAAAAAAAAAAAAAAACGACACTTGCCAAGAGGCAGGTCACCTAGGTTCATGTCTGCTTTTTTGTGTTTTGTTTTGTTACTGGGAGGGTTATCTTCTCGAAAGGGCTACCTTTAAGCACATGCTTGGGGCTTGTGTGGCTAGTTCTGTGGCCTATTCTTTTGGTAGCAGTCTTAACAGAAGGACTTAGCTGATGCCGGTAAATCTTTGTGTGCTGTGGGATCACTTTTCATTTCTTCTGGACTTGTCTTTGTTGGAAGGGATGCTGACTTAGCTTTTATCAGGGTGTTAGTATGCTGAGTTAGTTAAGGATTGACGTAAAGGTCAAGGACAGATCTCCTTCTCCTGCTGTGCAGCTCGTTGTCTAACAATTTGAAAAAAGTATTGGTTTATTCCAAAACCTATGATTACTCATGGTAATGTTCCATTCTTCTCGCTTCAGTGAAGACCAACCATTTCTTACCAAACAAACCCTGGTTGGTTATCACTTCTTGCTATTCTTGTATCAGTTGCAGTATCACCATGAGTGCAACAGGCATGATAGTAAGTTAAGAACCTGCACAGAAGTAATATGTTTATTAACCAGCACTGGGCGAGAAGAATTTTCTTAATTTTCCTCCTTGGTTCTAAATCTTCAATAAAAACACAAAGGAGGAACATGGCTGCTGCATTTTTCAAAGCTGGATGTGTGAACTGGGGCTCTAAAATCCATATTGTAGGCATTTGTGCGAGTGCACTAAGCTCACTCTTAATTCTCAACATAGTTCTGTTTTTCCTGAGATTTCTTGGTCCGTCGTGCTTCGGTCTTCGTACGTTCAAATGAGAATATCTGGGCACTCCAAAGTGGACAGCTCCCATAAATCCTATAGGGGTGTGACACGGTGTAATTGAATGTTTGCATGTTGCCTTCTGTCCAGTGTGTCTGCAGCAAAAAACCCGAATAAATAATGTAATCAGGCCCTTGAAATAGCCCGTGTCTCTTAGCACTATCTATCCTTTTGCCTTTTTGTGATACTTCACTCTGCGCCTGTGTCATTTGATGACTGAGGGACAAAACGGACTAAGTATTTTTCAGTTGTCTGATGTAATAGTTCTGCTGAGATTGAGAGTAGATAGGTCCAAATAAATGTCTGAGAATCTTTTAAAAGGCATTGCTGAGCCATTGCATTTTAGTGCTGTTGGACAAGGTAACTGCTTTAAGTTTAGTCAAGCTGTTTTTTGTTTTGGTGAGGGGGGTTTGGCCATGTACATGTAATTCTGTGGTAGAGAACTGGGTCCTATGGTTGGTTATACTTAGGGATATTTTCTAGTGTGCGAAGCATAGTTGGGTTTTCTGTTGATAGACAGTGAATAACTTGTGTTTATTAGTGTGAGAGAATTGTACCAGACTTGTTAGGGTTTCCTAGCTTTTTCCCCTGGCCTTGTTGAAGTGAACTGTTTATTTCTTGCTCTATCCTGTTTTGCTCTTAAAAACCTCTACTAAACTGTAGAGGTTTCTAAAAATGTATTTTCTGTAGAGGAACTGCCTGTCACGATAAGGTTAATTCGTTTCTACCACCAGAGCTGTAGGTGGTGTGCTCATGCCCTGGTTTAAGGCCAGCCTGGAACAAACTCAATACAGTTCACAGGCTTGAGCTAGAAATGTGATTTTTACCCTTCATTACCTGTAGCAGCTCAAATGACTCTAATATGTAGGAGTTTGTGTGTGTGTTCAGTTTTCTTTTTTCATTTGAGAAGCTGGGGTAGGATTCTTGATTTGTTTTCAATGATGTACCGAATCTTGTAGGAAGAGATTGTTTTCCCCTCCCTTGTGAACACCAAGCCTTTTGACAGCCTAGGAACAACCGTGAACATTGTGCCAACTGCATGGAGCACGGGGTCTTTGCTTGGAATACTTTCAGATACTCTGTATGACTTCTTTTTTGTCAGGATAAATCTGCTTTTTCTGAAGAGCTGTGTTACTTAAAGAGACCTTCTGTGGCATTGGTTCCTCTAAAAAATGCAGAATTAACCCATAGTGTTGGGGGGTGGGGAAAGAGGGTGGCTTCTTATGGTTATATGTTATTTACATGAGACTTTTAGCATGTAATTTAGTTTGTTGTCTTACTCTGTGTCTCCAGACTGAACCTGGCACTTCAGCTAAGTGTTGATATTTGTCCTATGGTAATACCTCTTAAATCGAGGAATACTGATTTTTCAGAAACCGAGACACGTTGTGGTCCGTTCAGCATGTATGGAATTTTTGCGTGTGTTTTGAGATGGAATTTTAAAATGCTTTCAGACCCTCCGTTGCCATTATAAAAATGGGGTCTTTTTATACCATTGCGAGCAGCACGCTCATAATTACTCCTAAAATTTGCTCATTGTGAAAATGTTCTCCCAGTTACTGTTCTGACAAAACTGAATTTGCTGAACAAAATTAGAAGCCAGATTTATTAGATACAGTTAAGCTTTTCAAAAAATGATGTGTGAGATCTTTAAAATAGACAACCTTCTCCAGTGTCTGCACAGTCCTAATTGGAGATGGTAAGGGAAAGTTTAAACCGTGGTGGTTGCAGCCCGAAAGTTGTGGTAAGCTACTACTGTACTAAGAAATAACAACCAAATTGAGCATAGTATCCTCCATGAAGAGAAGAAATATTAACCATTGATAACATCTCTTCTAATACTTTTAAAAAAAGAATCGAGATAAAACTTGTAGATGAAGTGGGTATGTTTCCTGTAAAAGCATGACTGAGCTGCACTCACTATCCCTGTATATTTTGGTTTGTTTATTCATTTTTCAAAATTTTATATTTCTAAAAGAGGAGTGTTGCAGCTAGTCTGAATGGTTGTTCATGGGTTTCCCTGGGATGATTTGAGAGGTGCAGAGCTCGGCAGTCCTTTTTGCCTCCGGCTTGGCAGCACGCTCGCCCCACAGATAGCCGTTCTGCAGCGATGCTGGCTGGCGGAGCAAGGCGGGCTGGTTTAAAACCCATGTGGGAGATGCTGCTGCGTTCAGATCTGAAAGAGAGGGCTGTGCACGGCTCTGTGCTGGTGAGAGGAAACGGCTCGGCTGTTAAGGATTGGCAAGGAATATTAAGATACATGCGTTTGTGCTCAGAAGACGTAGAAACACGGTGGTTCGCTTGAAAGCTTGCGTCCTCAGACTCCCATTGTTAAACACGTTTGGTTTTTTTAAGCTGTAGGTTGGCAAGATGAGCCATCTTCTCCTGTGTCTGGACTTGTGTCAGTTGCATTCCCCAAGCCAGTCAAAATGTCTGATTTTCCATTCTAATTTAACGAGGACTTGTTTCGATCTGGTTGTGCGTGTAAATGGATGCCGCTTAATACATTTTTCCATGGCTTTTTAAATTCCTGAAGTTAACATGATAACTGTAAAATGAATGGCACTGGAATCTACTCATTAAATGTGCTCCATAAAAGATGTCAACATTACTAGCTCTGTGGATGGAAAAGGATAAAAAGAGCACATGTTTTACTGTTCGGTAGTCATGTCAGTGGTTTGTGAAGGTGTGATTACGTTACCTACAGATGGAAAAATTAAGCTAAAAGACAGTTACTGGCTTGCAACTATCAAGTGGGTCAGTGGTATAACTGGAAACGGGGATTTATCTGAAACTTGGTGCGCTGCGTGGTAGCACTAGACCCCTTCAGATACGAACCTTTTCTAAGGAGGACTGTTTAGTGTAGAAGTTTTCTTCTGACTGTTAGCTGAAAGGCACTTTATGGCAGTTTTGTGATAGTCTTCCTTGGCATTAACCCACCTCGATCTGTTCCGTGTCTCTAATACAATCATAGTTTGGGATCTCTGGCAAGAGCTAATGTACTTTGGTCTTCGGTTACGCAAAATCTATTAAGAATATTTTTAAATGTAAAGAAATTCCATAAGTTGTAGGGGTCTAATGTGTCTGGCTGGCAGCTGCTGCAGATGTTGAGCGTTGCCACTTGCTGTGCAGTTGTTCTCTGCCAGTGGAGGTGAAGAGAAGCCCATTGCTAGGGCTCATGGGGTGAAATTTCACATTAGAGGTCAGTCAGGTGCCTTCACCGATGGGAGCCCTGGAGCTTAGCTTTTATTTCTGTGAGAATCTCATGTAACTTTTTGATGTTTCACTTCAAGGGGTGGTAATGTTTTTCTTTCGGAGGGGGGGGAAAGCTTTAAAAAAGTATAAGTAGCTGTCGGCCTCTCAGGGTGTGCAAACCTACTCATACAGCACCTTTTGATGTCCAAGGATTATTCAGGTTTGACCACAGGCCGCCACGTGCATTTCGGCAGGAGCGTTGCAACCAAAGACGCATGGAGTTGTGGTATAAAGGATGACGTTTTTGGAGGCCTTCCCGCACTTGAGAAGAGAGTCCAGCTAAAGCAGGATTGCAGTGGGGAGATGGGGCGCAGAGCAGCTGCAGATGAGTCGGGAGCGTTTGGACCTTAGTTTCAAGGAAGGGCTGTGGGAGGGTGTTGGGAGTACGGGGAGTGGAGCAGGAAGAGCAACCTTCCAGGCCTTGATATGAATGATTCACTTGTGTTAAGAAATGTCTTGTTGTTGTCGTCCCAACCCAGATATGAGTACCACTGGGCAGATGGGACAAACATAAAGAAACCAATTAAGTGCTCTGCACCAAAGTACATTGATTACCTGATGACTTGGGTCCAGGATCAGCTGGATGATGAAACGCTATTTCCTTCTAAAATAGGTAAAGTAAATAAGTGAAATTGAAAAATGTATTTGGGTTACAGTTGTACAGGAATATTCAAGTCTTGTACCATTAAAGGGTATCCTAAGTGACCGACGAGTAGGGCAACTTTAAAAGGTTACATTATACATATAAAGGCACTTTTAAGGTAAAATTTGTGGTAGCATGTGAACTCTAATCCATGTGTTAATTCTCCTAATAAACATCTATCGCAGTTCTGAATGCGGGAAGTACTGTTTCTATTTAATAACTGACTGTGTTGATCAGATCTGATGTTTTTTTCATTTTGAACAGTGGGTTGTTTCCGTAGAAATAAGGCAGAGGGTCTCAAAACCTTACAACCGGTAGTTGGTACAAACCGGCAGATTTTTGATGCAGGAAAGATGTTTGGTCCTCACGAGGAACTTCTCCTAGGCCTTACCTCCAAAGAAGCTGAATTGCATCTTTGATCTTAAGTTAATGATTTTTTTTCTTTTCAAGTGAAGATGAAAGATGTATGTTTTTAAGAGGTTTCCTTCAGAAAAGCAAGAGGAAAATAATGAACAACCACTGGTTTGGAAACGATAACGAGAAGAAAACCCTGCTTCTAGGGGCACGGAGGACTGTTTGTTCTAAAACTCCTATTTGGCAGTTTTCCAGTACACCACTACTCATAGGCTTATGAGTGTCATGGAAAAAAGGAGATCTCCTTATTGCTTTTATTTTGTGAATAGTTTCTGAAGCATTTGACACAATTTCAATAAGCCTCTTCAGAGAAACAGGGCCACCAGTCAGAATCGAGTGGCATTTGTTTTTATTTACGGTTAAGCAGATACGCAGGGAAGGTTGATTAGTTTGGGAAGAAGTGACAAAAGCTAAATCTTGCCTGCTCAGTACATGCGAGCATGGTTTCTTCACATACTGAGGCATTTGTTTTGGTGTTTCAGGGTAGAGTTGAGAGCTGGCGTAGAAGTCTCCACTACTAATAGGAAGGATATTAAATAGTTACAGTTAATATTAAAGTTGTGTTCAAAAGACAGCGTGAGGACTTGATCGTTCTTTAACTGCAGCGTGTACTTTGCCGAAAACTTTTTTCTTTTGACAGGGTGTATTTTTGAAAGGTAGCAATTTAGAAAGAGACTTAAAGGCCACGATGGATAACCAACTAAATATGAACTACCCATGCAGTGCAGCAGCCAGTGAAAGAAATGATGTATCTGTAAGCAGGGCAAGCTTAAGTAGGAGTATGAAAATTTAATTTGCTAGGGTTTTAAAGCATTGGTGGGATCATGATTGGCCTACAGCATGCAGCTTGGGCCTCTGGCCTTCAGATGGGACTTCAGCAATTGGAAGGAGTGCAGAAGAACTAAGCTGACTGGGAAGAACTGCCATGTGATGAGAAGCTAGACAGGTTTAATCTGCTTTTTAGGTGGTTGATACATATCTTCTTTTAGCCTGCGGATGTGTCAGCTAAAGAGATTATTGCTCCCAGTAGCTGGCTGCTGTTTCCTAACAAGTTCTAATAAAACTTGTGCACTGACAGAGATCTGCTGTTGAAACTGATTTTACCTGTCCTGGGTCATTTTCACTCAAGTGACTGAAAGGAGCAAGTTTTGGAGTGCTTCAGCAGGCAGTTAAGAAAACAGTAGCCTTTGGCTAACGGGTGGTGATGAGCAAGATGGAAACAGGAGTCTTTTGCTGGGCACGAGGCAGGGGGAAGAGAGCCTGTTTGTCATTTCACTTTAGCCGAGAGAAGTGTACAACTCGATGGCCGATACCAAAGGTGGTTTCGGTTACCTACACGAAAGTATCTGGTGTCCCTTGGAGTGCCCTGTGATATCTTGGACACGTGCACAGAGCCATCGGTGAGAGCCGCAGCCTGCAGGAGACTTCCCATTTTCTGGGTTGGCAGTCAGAGGCCAGGCAGGTACTGAAATGGCATCTATAAGCACATTAAGATATCTGCGTTTGGTATCTGAATCCTACCAGAAGGGAGGCAGACTCTGGGTCAGAGAAGGCTCTTGAGGAAATTGAGCTGAGGCAGAACAAGATTTAGTACCTGGAAGCTGAAGCTAGGAGGGTTCAGCATAGAAATGTGGTCAGATTTGTCTTGGAAAAAGTTCAGGAGCCACAGGTCTACTGGAGGGAGGGAAGCCTCCCCTCCGGTCTTGGAATGAGCTTGTCGTTGTGCTTCAGCCGGAGTACACGGTGTGATTTACGGACGGAATTGCTGAGTGAAATGGAACAGCCCTTCTTGTGCAAGAGATAGGGTTGGGTTATAATGAATTTCCAAATACATGAACATGGCATGGGCGTTTAAAAACAAGCCATCTGTTTTCTTATTTCTAGGTGTACCGTTCCCAAAGAATTTCATGTCAGTGGCAAAGACAATTTTAAAGCGTCTCTTCAGAGTTTATGCTCACATTTATCACCAGCACTTTGATCCAGTGATCCAGCTACAGGAAGAGGCACACCTTAACACTTCTTTCAAGCACTTTATCTTTTTTGTTCAGGTAAGTGTGGCAGGGACATTATCGTTGCAGTTGTATTCTGGAAAAAGTAATGTATCCAAGTAATGCCCCTTCAGTTTCTTAACAGCTGGTATATTTGTAGGAGAGTCAACACCTCCAGGACCCTAAGATAGTGTCTTACTCCATTTTTATGAATATTTAGTGCTGGAAGCAGTCAGGGAATGGAAAAGTTTTCAGCAAAGTATTTGTTTGCTGCGAAGTTGAATACTTAAAAGTATTCCCTAGCAAATAGATCAGTAGAACAATAATTCCTAACAAACGAAAGAGGGAGGACGGCATCTGAAGTTAGATAGAAAAGAGTGCTTGCTTCAGAGCCACGTTCTTCCCCTCGCCTTGTAATAAAAGAGTATCTTCTTCGGTTTCCTTCCTTTAAGTGGGGGAAGAAGCTTTCGGCAGTCGAACACTGCTATTCAGCTAACGGCAGACAGGCAGAAAATGCTGCGGTGGCTAAGCCTGGACTCGGAAGAGCCTACTACCCAATAACCTCTGTCTGAATAAGGCTTCTCACCTGAGCTGCACATAAAAATCTCTGTATATATGTCTTTCTTCTCATCCTTGTTACAGGAATTCAACCTTATTGATAGAAGAGAACTTGCACCACTTCAAGAACTGATTGAAAAACTCACCTCTAAGGACAGATAAAAGGAAGAGCATTTCTTGAAGTCACTTGTTTCTTTAAGCAAGCGTGTGGTATTTGTTTTTTGTTAATTTGTTTTTTTAAAAAACAAAACAAAACCCTGTGCTGTTACTAATGGCAGCCAAGATCTACTTTCTGTGCTTTTATTAGGGGAAATCTTTTACCTGTTAGTGACACGTGGTAAATAGCTTTTTTTAAATTTTTTTTTTATTTTATTGTTGTTATTCATTGTGGAATTTTAGCAGGTGCTGAGTGTTTATAAAGGAAACATGCTTGGTTGGGGGATTGACTCTGCTGGTGGATGGGTTCTTGTATTGTGTCAGTGGTAGCCCATTCTCATGAAGTCCCTAGAAGACTTGCTTTACATTCTCTAAGTGCCTTGGCAGACTCACTTCTGAGGTGCAAAGCACATACAGTACTGAACATTGCTGGAAACAGAAAATATGAACTAACACCCAGGACACTTACTGATACTTGTTTTAGAAAAATATATATATGCTTACACTAAAAAAAGCCATAACTTACTGAAATCAATGATCTCCAGCTTTTAATACAAATATTTGTCTTATTTTTTTAGAGATTAATATAGATTTTTTCAAAACTAGATATTTCTTATAAAGAAAAGTGATGGTGAAGTTGTATTCGCTAAAGCGAAACGATGAAGGCGGTGTCAAAATTAGGAAGAACCTGTGCTTAGTAAGTAGTTACATGTCTGTTGCCATTGGTTTTGGCTTTTCGTAGTTGCTTTTATTTTTTTTAACAGGGAAGCATCACCTTGGGTCAGTCACTTTTGTTAAGCTTCCTAGCATTTGCCAAATGAACAGTTGGTTTGCACAAATACAGCTAGGGAAAATATTCAATCTAAAAAAATGCATTGGGGTAATACTAAGAAAAATCTGGCTTGAAGAATAACTAGTGAAATGACGTTCGTTAAGTTGTGAATAAAAAGCCTGGCTCTGTGGAGGAGCTCTGGTGCTAGTGTTTTCTGTGGTGGGAAGTGCATCTTGGAGGGAATATAATAATTTCATGGACCATGAGAAAACCTTATCAAACTGTGGCCTTCCCCCACCTGGGTTAGTGTCTTTTCCTCTCTAGCCGTGTGTTTTCTCAAACCAGAAATGAGAACCGCTTGTGAGAAGGTAATCTCTGGGACGATCCACAGAGGATGACTTGGAAATTTCTGCTGCAACTGTATAAGTCAGGTTTCCCATTGCAGAAGCCCATGTGACTAGCTGTCTTGTTCATTGACGGATGTTGTCAAAGCTGTTGTATTTTGGATTCAAAGAAATCTGTATGGGGTTCTGCAGTGTGCTATCTCGTGATAGCAGTAGTTGCCAAATACAGTACGCCAGGTGGTCAGTGTTGCCAGGCTTTGATAGATTGTGACTCTGCAAAAACACCATTTTTAGACCCGAGTAACATGAAGATGTTTAAGTGGGTGGTGTGTGCTCGACTGACTCTTGAGCCTCTAAAATTTACAGGTGAAGCCAAGGTTAGCATGCAACAGAAAAGTTGAGCTTATGTTTTGTGCACCTTTGCTTGACTGAAAATGCTGAGTCAAGTGGAAAATACTGTACAGCAGCCTGCAAAATATGTAAGTGGCCATTAGTATAGCCAACTAATAAACATCTAAGCACACTCATTTTGGGAGACTAGAACCACTCCTTCTGAGTTAAAATGATCTATTTCAGAAGCTTCTGAAGGTTATTTTAAGACCTATATTATCTTCAGTGGCATTAAATTTCCTAGTCTGTTTCAGCTGCTTCCTGGAGAAACAATTTTAATGTTTTGTTAACTCTTCTGTCTGTCTGTCTCTCTGTTGTTTTTTTGTTTTTTTTTTTTTCCCCCTTAACAGACTTGATAACAATTGAGAAAACCTAGTATTGAGGTATTGAGCTAGAAACTGGCATTTTGTACTTGTTCTACTGCTTTTTATTGAGAAATGGAAACGTGGACTGTTGCTTAGTGAAGAATGGTCATGCAGTGGTGTTCATATTGAATTTAGGTTTGGCTACACTAATGTTAGATACGGAGGCTGCTTGCAAAACAACCTGCAGCTTAGCATTTGTAATGAAAACAGTCCTTAGTTTCATTTGGAGCTTCATTACAGTTCAAGAAGATGTAGAATGTGTTTGGCTCCTTTGTAGATCTACGTCTTTGCCCATTGTAATCTGCTCCAAGAACAAGTAAAATTTTCAGTTTTCCTTATGTTTCGGCTTTTTTAATATCATACAGAATTACCAAGTTTTCTTAATGTGTGGATGTCTAAGGAAAGGACTTTTATATTGTGTTTTTCTTAACATTGAGTGTTGGGATTGTTACCACAGTCCACACTGAATCAAGCTGATGATACGAAGAGAGCTTTCCCTCAAATGTTTTTAACAAACTGCTAGTTCAAAAAGGGTGGAGTAAGGTCTTACCCCTTCCCAGCCGGTAAGCATCTTGACTCTTCCATGTACGTACACACATGCGGGAGGAAGAGAGGGGAGATACTCAATGTCTGTTACCTCTTCAGGGAGTGAGGGGCTGGAAAAATATGCACAAGGCATAAGAAAATTAGAGCCAAAAGCAAGCAAGAAGCCCGAGCACAGCTTCCTTTCCTTTGGCAAGTTGCCTGTGTCTGCAGTTTTCACCCCAATGCTTTTGTCAGTCCTGCTGTTCGTAGGACGTACTTGGTCTGGCAAACGTTGGATTTCCTCATGTAATTCTCTTGGCCAGCGGAAGAGTCAGTCGGTGCTGTAGGACCTAAATGCTGCTGTCTGGAGTTGAGTAATGGGGTGATAAGAAAGAAGGATCTCCCGTGGGCAGAATATCCCATGTGTCGGACTGGGCAAGTACCATCCTGGTGAACAGTTGGAGAAAAAGCGTTCCTTCGGTAGGTGCTGTCCTTTTTGTGGGCTGTATGGTATGTTTGACAAGGTAGCTGGGAATGCGGTACTTCTACGGAGCACGTGCATCATTCGTGATGTCGTTGCAGCTGCAGGATTGTTTTTAAGTGAGTAGCATAGCTGACATCTGCTCTGGACAAGACTGCGTAAGCCTGGTTTGGCAGCAGTAGGGTGGCAGAGCTAGCTTTGGGTGCAGGGTTGGAGGGCTCTCTTAGCTCAGGACTGAAAAACGCGAAAGGCTGTCGTCTTTTCAGTGTTACGGGAGCGGTCAGCGTCCACCTGACTATGCAAAAGCAGCTTAACTCCCAAATTTTAACTGCACGATTTTAAACAGACTCCAGTCATGCAGGAAGCTGAATTTAAGAACGTGATCTTGGACACACAGCCTTTTATGCATGCTTCTATCCAAGGAGTGTTTAATGACTGAAGATTTCCAGCCACAGAGGCGTGAAGAGTGCTGGAGATGCAGTCTGATATTAAAAATCCTGTAAACTTTGCAATGAAAACCGCTCTGCTGAATCAGTGCTGCTGAAGAGGCTGCTGGGTGTGCGTGTTCACTGTGCTGATAGTGCTTACTGGAGAGGAGCCTTTTAACCAGTGCGAGAGCTGCTGTTATCGCATCGCAGCGAGGCACGAGAGCGAGAATGGCAGAAGCCTGCTCAAGGTGCTAAACAGGAGATATCCTCCATTAGATTTAAAGCTGTCTCACTGGTGTGGTGTCATGTACCAGCACAAAACTCAAAAAAAAAATCTTTAGAAGCGAGGATTTGTCTGGAGTGAGATCAGTGTGGTAGTTCTCGTTTTTGGCATGCTTTTGCTCCAAAAGGTTGTTTTTTCTGTTGTTGGTGGTTTGGTTGGTTTGTTTGGTTTTTTTTAACTAGCCAATTGTAGAATTTCAGAGGCATCTCTTGCAATTCAGCCAATCAGAATTAGAATGTATTATGTAAAAAATAATAGGCTTGCGTGAATAGTGTATTTTTTGTATTTAGTATCTGGCAGTGGAAAACACGTTTACAGAATAGTTTCTAGGCATGTAGTAAAAGCTTGGAGATCATGATTTGCCTGACAGCTGTATGAACACATTGTTTAATTATACAACACTTGAAAATAACAACATTGAAGATATGTATGCAGTGTTTGGGATTTGGTATCCCTATGCTGTTTATATTTGCAGCTTTTTAATTGTTTTATTTTTCTTCAGAAAGATGTGGGACCAGATGTTGATGTGTGTTTACACTCTGGAAGTAAGGGCACATTGAAACGCTAAACAAAAGTTGCCATGTTGTACAAATGGAATTTCTCCAACAGTGAATGTGTTTATGAAATAGTGCATTTGTTGGGGGGAAAGGGGAGGACACCCCCTCGCCCCCCCCCCCAAATAAAACCCAGAGAAATGAACCCTGAACAAACCCCGCGCTCCTCTAGGCCCACGTTACAGACGGACTCATGAGCTGTTTGAGACAAAAACTTTGAGCTTTGTTGTCACTGGGAGCAGAAGGTGCTGGTGGGGTTAAACCAGGCTGGGCTGCCAGTGCTGGCTGAGGCCTTCCAGTATAAAAAGGTCCTGAAATTCTGCGGTTTGTGGTGTTTTTCAGCTACCAGCATATTAGACCATGTCAGTGATTCGGGTGGTAACTTCAGGAGGTCATCTACCTCGAGACGGGATGGGGCAAACTCTGCTCAGTTCACCAAGTTCGGCCACCGTTGCCCATTTTGACACCGTTTAGATGGTGTGGATACATGATGTTCGCGGACACGGTTTTTTCAAGCCTTTCAAATTCAAGTCAGGGATACAAGTTCATCATGCAAATAGAAAATAACAATGCCCCATTCTGCTGTTGCAGGTAGCTGAATGGTAGCGGAAGGGAGAAGACAGGTTTCAAGGGGCAGGTGGCCCATCTGCCCGTATCAAGTTTCTTTTACTGCTTACTATGCAATGTAGAGCTTTGAACTTTTGCTTTTACTTTAAGATATAGAGGAGCACTGTCCTTATTCAGTATTTAGGAACTGAACACTCTCCCGGTGTCCCTGACACTCATTTAACAGGTAAGGATACCTATTTGCTGCTATGGACTTTACTTACCTTTCAGGTTGTTCCTTTCTGTTTCTTGGGGGGGGGGGGGGGGGGGGGGGGGGGGGGGGGGGG
>JAVJGG010000007.1:7501779-7552226 GCA_035590195.1 Aviceda cuculoides | reverse complement strand
CCCCCCCCCCCCCCCCGAGGTCGGAGCGTCTTGCCCCTTCAGGCCCGGGGGGGGCTCTTCCCGCCATAGCGGCGTGTGGTGGAGTGGGTGCTTCCACAAGGTTTTTCTCACCTTTTTTTCTCTGAGGGGAAAAAACCAAAAAATAATAAAAAAAGGGGTTTTTTTAGTCAGGTTGGGGGACGTAAGTTAGCGGGGCGGGTTGTATTGTGGGGACAAGGCAGGTGGTAACTTCAGATGCTTACCGTAGGAATTAATGGGGTACAAATGACGAGATCTGCGAGGGGCGCGTGTGCCTGTGAAATTTTTTATTACAGTTTTTATTCTCTTTGCCTTTATAAAGATGCAGGTAAGTCCTGGACAGGACTTCTCCCCCACCTTTCTCGGTTGTAGTGGAAAGCACTTGTGTAAAGGCAGACTGTCAGGTCAAACTTGTAATGTTCAATACTCGTACTAATTAATAAGAGAAACCTGTTTAACTGTTGTGTAGAACAGAAAAGTTATGGGCTCTTTATAATGAGATGCTCTTCCTTTTTTTTTTCTTTTTTTTTTTTTTTTTTTTTTTTATGGCAAGGGGCTGTGCTTAAAATTGAGGGCTAGGAGTTGCCAGGGTGTCAGTTTGCTTACTGATCCATACTTCAGCCTTTGTCAGGTTTAAGAATCTCTTCTTAAAATTTCCTGAGCTTTTTTTTAATTGGTGGCAGGTTAATCACTTCTGTGATGTAGGAAGCAACTAGTAATGCATCTTTGTATCTTCATTTGAGAAACTGTCACTTGCTTTATGTTTCGTTTGTCATTGATTGTTTTTTTTTTCTTTCTTCCTAAAATAACTTAGGAAGACTGTAACTTCATGCCTGAGACTGGACCACTAAATATCTTTAAAATTTTAAGACTTGGTGTTCTAGTTGCAAATGTAACTTTCTAGAATTGAGGTAATTGATCTGGGCTGAGACTTGTCATTATTGATTTTGGTTCAGATGGCTATTGGTGTCATGCGGTACAAAATAAAAAAAGAAAAACCCGGTTGCTCAATTAATTGATGATCTGTGGTGCACAATGGTCTCTGTTTCATCCTTATCAGGAAGTCAAAAGTACATGGGTGTGGGAAGACTCATTTACAGGATTTGAAACCAGGGTCGTATAGTAGTTAAATAATGATGCTGTGGGTGGTTTTTGACTGACGTTCCTCCTGAATGCTTTTTCTACAGCTGCAGGGAAATCGACATTTGTGAATATTCTCAAACAAGCTGATGAGGAATGGGAAGTTGTTCCTGAGCCTGTAGCTAGATGGTGCAATGTTCAGCAAAACCCTGAAGAGGATTGTGAGGTATGGTAAAAGAAATGAACGTGAAACTTTAAAACAAACAAACAAAAAAACACAAACAAACAAACCCAGTCAAATGTTCTTCAAATTTCAGACAACCAATATATCTGATAGACCAGGTATTTTAGAAAATGTACATCATAGCTACGTTTTTGATGGTTCTTAGTACAATATTTGAGTTCCTGTTTTCCAGTTAGCTTAATGTATTACAGAATAAATGTTACTCAACATTAGAATGTAAATTACAAGAGTGGTAAAAGCCTGTTCTATTTTACATAGAAAAGCAAGGCATGGAAAAAACTTAGGCAGAAGTTACTTATAGCAACTGTGAACTAACCAGGTGAGAGCAGAGGGTTGTCCAGCTGTCCTGGAAGGTGTCCTCTAAAATGTCTAGGAAATAATGAACTGCTGCTAAATTGTTTATAGCGTTGTTTTTTCTGTCAGCTGCCTGTGATTCTGTTTGCAGTCTAGCTGCTACCTAGTGGCCAAAGTCATCACTGTGTAGATAGTTTTTGATGAACTGTAGAAGATTTTTTTTTTTTTTCTTTTTAGATCTGGCAAAAAGTACAATGCATTTTGGTTAAATAAATGTAAACTTTTAATGGAGGTGTGTTGTTTCTAACTTTTCTTCAGCTACATTTTTTCAGTGTTAGCTGTCTTTTTATTGTTTTTCTTTCTTCACAATACTCAAGTAAATCCAAATCCAAAACCAGACTGAAGTCCTTAGTTTTACGAACTAAGCTAACAAGCTAGTTTAATATACTTGAACCTCAAGGTAAAGATTTTTTTTTTTTTTTTTTTTTTTTTAAAATTTAATCGCATGAGTTGACCCCAGCCAGCAGCTAAAGACCCACAGAAACACCATCTCACCCCTGCCAGCAGAGCAGAGAAGAGAATAGGAAGAAAGAAGGCAAGACAATTTATGGGTTGATATAAAGACAGTTTAATAAGCAAAGGGAGGAGGATAAGAAAGGAGCAATGCAAAGGCGATGGCTTATCTCCTAGAAACAGCCCAGCACCCAGCCGGTCTCTGAGCAACAGCTACCCTGGAAGACAACCCCCTTCCCTCTTCCTTCTTCCAGTAGCTGAGTTGAGTTGCTGACCATATTCTATGGTGTGGAATATCGTGGAACATCCCTTTGGGTGGTTGGGGTCAGCTGTTCCAGCTGCGTCCCCTCACAGCTTCTTGTCTACCCCAGCCCATTTGCTGGGGGGGCAGAGTGGGAAAGGGAGAAAGCCTTGATGCTGTGCAAGCACTGTTCAGCAATAGCCAAAACATTGGTGTGTTATTAATGCTGTTCTCGCCACAAACAGAAAACACATCACTGCATGAACTGTTATGAAGCAAGTTAACTGCTTCCCAGTCAGGTCCAGTAAGCTTAATATAAAATTTCAAATCCGTCGTAATTGTCCCTGAAGTTGGACTTGCTAATTTTCTCTTTTCTCCTTTTGTTTTGGTTGGTTTGCAGAAATACGACATTATGTATGACTCCTAAAATTAGTCTGGAAACAATTCAACAAAGGTTCCTAAAGACAGTTCCGTACTTGGTGTGTTAAACTGTTTGTGCATGTGTCTGTAGGTATCTCTTACTGTCTGGTGTGCATTGTCAATAGCTTGCGATGTTCTCCTTGCTGTTGGCTAATTCATGCAGTAACAGCAACAGCTGCTGTAACACAGCACAGTACTGCACACCAATTTTGTTTCTGTTAATATTGTGCAACCTGAACAACAGGCCTATTTTTACCCCTTTTCCTTTCCTTTTCTGAGAAAAGTTATCAGCATTCAAGATCTTGATGATTGCTTTTTTAAAAAATATAGTTTAATACCAAAAAGCAGACTTTCACTTTTCAGTCTTTAATAAAATTGCTACTTTCATTGTCCCACAATACCAAAAAAAAAAAGAGAAAGAAAGAAAGATTTGGCAACTTCCTAGAAAGAGGTATGACTTACTGCTTTTGTAGTTGTTAGTTCTTATGAAAGTTGTACCTGAAATAATTCAGATGGCTTAGCACTGTGCTTTTTATTTAATACAGTGTTTCTCAAGGATGTTGGAATCTTTTCTGGAGGACAGTTCTATATCTTTTATTTTTTACTGGTGAAACTGATAAATAAGGGTCTTGTGACTCATGAAAGGTCCCTGTAGCTGCATCTTCTCTACTTGACTACGGAGTGGGGGGGCATGTTCTGGATAGCGGAACCATGCTGTGTCCTCTGTCCCAAGTGGATTTCTGTCCTGTGCCAGCTAGGACTCTTCCAAGCAGTTCCCAGGCATGCTTTGGGCAGTAGGGTGGCCCGGGGACCCTGCTGGAAGTCTGCTGCATGTAGCTACCTTCTTCTGGAGGCTTAGAAAGCTCAGTGCTGTGGATATTGCTTGTGTGCCGCTTGGCCACAGTGTCAGAGCGTGGTGCTGGGCACGTTTGGTTTACTGGTGTAGGTATGGTTAGCTCACTTCTACTGAGGATGAAACCTGGAATTCCGTTATCTTAACTGTATCGCCTAGGTGTTGACCTCTATCTCTAAGTTTTTGAAAATATGTCAATATTTGGATTTGGTGTTAGTGTAGCAAAAAGATTCAGACAGAAGCGGTCACCTTTGGTAGGCTGTGTTTTCTAGTAAAACTGAGGCACGCAGCTTTCAATTTCCGTGAGCTTTAGTGGCGGGCTCGAGGTGTTCGAGCAGTGCCCGCGTGCTGAGGGAGATCACTGGCCTGGTGGAGTCTGTTCTGAACCTCCCAGGTAAGGTGAGGGCATAATCATACCTTAAGATGCTGCATCAGCAGCTGTTACCGTAGGAACTACAATTAATAGATGGAAAAACAAAACGAGCCCAACTTTAAACTTACACTTGTCAGAGTAAAGGGAGCATTGATTTTTCTACAATGTTGTTGACTTTTTGTACTGATAGGATGTTGTTCTTTTATTAAAGGTCGTAAATAGTGTTCGAAATGTTTTGGTACTTGAGCATTTTGACATTGTAGGTTGCAGAGAGTTGCTCGCTCAGCTCGGTGCCGTAGGAGGAATAACATTACTGGGATTTATGCCTTGTGTTACAAATACGGTGGAGAGGTAAATGATGCAGTTGTAAACCTGACGTATAGGCTGAACAGCTGTAACGTAGTAAAGTGATTCTGTTTTACCCTGATCGTCCACCTTTTCAACTTAAAGGGTCACTGTATTTGTTTAAAACCAGGAGCTGACTGAATCACAGAAGAGTGGTGGAAATGTGCTTCGGATGATGTATGAGAAACCAGAGCGGTGGTCTTTCACTTTCCAGACGTATGCATGTCTCAGCAGGATCCGGGCTCAGCTCAGATCCCTTGATGGCAAACTCAAAGAAGCAGGGAATCCCGTCGTCTTCTTTGAGCGATCCATCTACAGTGACAGGTATGTCGGACTGAAGTCCTTAAAGCAAAGATGAAAATTCTCCTAAGTAAAATGCATAAATAAATAAAAAGCAGAGCCTGACTGATTTTTGTACCTCCTTTCGTCATAATTTTCATACCGGTCGATCACAATAACCTCAATAAATGGTTTGTTATCTTTTTCTCGTTGTTGACAGCGAAGTAATATTACTGGATTGAGGGTTTATGGCTTTGTCGTATAACCTTGATAAGCTATGTGTAGTTTCCTATTCTCTGTGGGTAGATTTTTTTATGATTTGTGCATGCACGTTTCCCTTGAAAGACAAGAGGGAAGTGGGTAGGCATCAAGAAAAGTCAAGAGCAAATTTGTTCTTTGTCACTTAGTCTTGTTTTCTTTTATGCTACTTGAAACAGGACTAGTTATTTCTTATTGCTGTACCCTCCGTTTCTGGATTCGGAAGGTTAGATTTGATAACTAAATCCCATCACATAATCCTCAGGTGTTCAGTGTGTTCTAATATATTGTAAATAAATGATCACAGTGTACAAACCAGCGGTGGTTTTTAGATTATTTCTGAACAGGTACCTGAGCTGCAAATGTTATTGCTTTTTGTGGACACTGCTATGGGCAACTGCCATGCACACAGTTGCAGAACGGGGATACCAGCTGTTTATTTCCAGTCCAAGCATACATCAAAGGAGTTACAGAATTACTATGCTTAGCTTCTTTTCTAGTTACTGCGCAATACTTGAGGCAAACAAAGTAATAATTGTGTTGAAGCTAATTTTTGTTTACATAACTATTTTGTGTTCACAGATACATATTTGCAGCTAATTTATATGAGTCTGATTGCATGAATGAAACCGAATGGACTATTTACCAAGACTGGCATGACTGGATGAATAAGCAGTTTGGTCAAAGCCTGGCGCTGGATGGGATCATTTATCTCAGAGCCACTCCTGAGGTGAGGAATAAAAATTTATGACCACACAGAGAACGAGAGTACATGTTCCATGCCTTGCCTGTGAAATTTGGTCTTTGTCTGTGCTTTTGTAGTTGTTGTGGGGTTTTTTTTCCTAAAAAAATGTAGGGTTTAACTACGTTTCTAGACCTTTTTTATGATAAAAGAATAATATGCTTGCAGTCAACTGCAATAAGGTCACGATTGTATGTCATTGCATATCACTGTGTCTTTGTTTCAGGGATTGCTTTGAACGTGTCGAGCAAGAAAACAGTTGAGAAATTCTCTCTTATCTTTCACTGTAAGAGTCCTAACGATTATAGTTCAGTTCAGATTGTAGTATTTCCCTGAAGACTATAATACTTGAGTTATGACTAATACAGTCTGGAAATACTTAAAAAAAAGAATGTTCTTTAAAATGGAGCCTGTGTATTTTTAAATAAAATGTGATGATAATGATTTTCTAATTACAATAACAGAACATATGATAAGAGCAAACTAGAAGATACCACTGGAAATAAAAAAAAAAAAAAAAAAAAGGAAATACAAAATAGCTATAGGAACATTGCTGTGATAGGTATAACAATTTAGTTACATTGCTGTGATAGATATAACAGTTTATAGTTAACGTCACTGCTGATTTGGGGGGGGCTGTGTGTGAAGCCCTTTCAGCTGGAGCAATGGAGGTAAGCCAGATGAATGCACCTACTGTATGTAAGGCATTATGACAATGCTTTGATCTTTGGGCATCTAATTTTTTTTTTAAAAGGAGAGAACAACATAATGAATATGTCCCTTGAGTATGAAACTTACATGAACAAGAGAAAAACTTAAGAGTTTAGAAGAGCTCTAATTGCAGTAGTTGACTTAGAGGTCACTTCGATCATACTTGTTTCCTTCCAAGTGTCATGCTTTCAACTTTGTTATTGTAAACAGATGCATAATGTAACACGCTAGAGTTTCTCTGAGGACTTTTTTACTAGGCTCACTACTGCGGGCTTTTTTTTTGTCTTTCAGTCAAGGACGTGTATTTAAATTACAAAAGTACAACAGTTTTAAACAGTTTTGATTGGCTTCTTGTTGAGGCTTTGGATATGTTTGGGACAGGAACAAATGACTTAGTACGTTTGAAAACTGGGTTCCTAAGAGCCAGAAGTATATAATGAGATTTTGAAATGCCTGTCTATCATGTCAAATGGCTATTTCTGTGCTCTTTTGATGCAATACACTGGTACCCCTTCTTTTAAATAAAGAGCTTATTTGAGACCTTTCCTTGTAGCGGAGAAATAATTTGATACGTTTCCTTGGGTCCTTGTTTGATTTTGCTTGTGGTCTGTGGGCTCCGTCAGCTGAACATGACATAATGTTTCTATGCTCATAAGATAGTTAGCAAGTAGAATATTCATCTTTGGCAAAGGGTGGCATATTGAGCACACTAGGAAGGGTTGGCAAAAAAACCTTCAGCAAACTAGACTTCCTCTGTAGGTCTGTAAAAACAACCAATTTTTTCTTCCTTTTAATATCTTTTGCTTTTAGAAATGCTTAAATAGGATTTACTTGCGTGGAAGAGATGAAGAGCAAGAAATTCCCATTGAATATCTAGAGAAGCTTCACTACAAACATGAAAGTTGGCTTCAGCATAGGACACTGCGGTAGGGTTTGTTTAATGGTTCCTTAAAGATGGGTAAATCTTTGCGAGGATGTTCCATAATGCTTTTTCCACCAGTAAAACTTCAGCTTTTCCTATGATCAGTTCCTATAACCGATAAAGTTAAACTCCAGGAATTTTTCTGTCTATACTTCCTTAGCAGCACTGGCTTGACAGCACGTTAATTATTGCTAGGACATGCGACATACCTTGAGTTCTCTTCACATAGAGCTCTGAATAGCAGAGGATTCAGCTGAACTAATTCCAGTACACAATTGAATTGAACGTTGGGTGCTGGGGAAACAGAATGTTCAAGAACCAATAATACCTCCTAGGAGCCACACTGTAAATTCAAGCTGCTTTATATTCAGAGTTCATGGATGTAATTTATATGGGCAGTTCTTTTCGTGGGATTCTTAACTACGAAAATGCTGACAGAGACTTGAATGACATATACTTCTTTTTCAGCTAGTAATATTTTCTTTGTTCCTATCCCAATACAGAACGGATTTTGAATATCTACAGGAAACGCCTATTTTAACGTTGGATGTTAATGAAGACTTCAAAGGCAAAAAGGACAGATATGATCACATGACTGAAAAGGTAAAATTTCACAAGCAGAACAAGCTGATGATTTAGGTTTATTGCTAGCATGTCAAAATGACTTCAGGATACTTCTTGCATCTCAAATGTAGCGTTCTTTGAAGTCAGACTAGACTTACAACCTCTGTTTCTTCATGCTATTGCCTACATTAATTTTCGATTAAAACAAACAAACAAAACCAAGAAGATAAAAAGGAAGGAAATATTCCGGGCTTGATGGAGAAGACTTTTACTAGTAGCTTTGTTTGCAAATAAAATTTCTAGTTTAAAAAACCCTCAACTGTTTAAAATAACTGTTACTTGCTATGTCCTGCTTCTAACATTGTGCAGGTGTCCTAAGAAGCGTGATGGGGGTGGGAGAGCATGAGGGTCGCTGTTGAGGGAGAGAGAAAGGAGGCTGCACAGGTCCGAGGTGGATGTCTGGGGTAACGTCTTCCTTGTATTAACTGTGAAAGCGTCCAACCTACAGTGTTGGTCAATAAAAGAACTTTGGTGCGGGGTGCTGTGAAAATACAGTACAAAACCATTACAACGGAAAATTGAAGGATGAGTTTACTGAACCTGCAGCTGAATTTTGATCCAAAGCAGTGAGCCAGTGGCAAACTATTTTAGGTTTTGCAGGTATTTCTAGCTAAACAAAAGAGAATATGGGCTATCCTCTCTTGTGGTTAGCGCGTCACAGCAAAGGGCAGTACAGCTGATGCAAATAGGGATCCTTTACTCTAAAAATATACTTCACTGTATAATCATCCTTCTCAAATATTTAAGTCATGGAGTTACATTCAGATAATGAACAGTCTTAGCCCGCCGCAATACTCCTTAGTTTTAGTCTTGTTTATTAAATTGGCACTGTCATTAAAATTTTTCCCTTCGGTTGTGTTTATTAAAGTGTTATTCAAAATCCTGCTCAAAAGCTGTGGTTTGAAACTTCAGGGAGTGCTTTTCAAATGTAGCCTTCTACTTTGTTTCGGAAGTAATGCGGAATATAAATCGGAAGTATTTTTTAGTTTTATTTGAAGGCATGGAAAAATGTCTATGTGATATGAAAAGAATTCAAGCTGAGGTTTCTATTTGCTTTGAGAAGATCTAATCCTTAGCACAAAAAGGTGTGATATATATTTTAAAGGGTAGGTCAAACTATCAACATTTTCATGGCTCAGGTGTTCGGTATTTGAGTCTTGATGGGATTCAGCTGAGGATAACTTGACTTTTATTTGAGTAGTTGCAACGAGTTACAGACCTTAGCAATGGTATGTGCACTCTTTTGTGGTCTTTGGAACTAAGTTGTTTACCTCCCGAGAAAAGCAGCTTTGTCCTTTGATCTCAGTTTATCTGCTGAGAAGTAGAACTGTTCACCTGATTAAAAACAGCCTTAGTGGTCTTTGCTCTTTTAAAGCTTGTTAATTGATGGAATGACTGGACATCGCAGCTGTGGAGCAAATATGCTTCCCATCTGCACCATGATAGAAGGCCAAGCTCAGGCACCTGAGCAGGGATTTCAGAGGAATTTCCTCCTGTGTAGCTGTCACGTTATCTGGGAACGGCCTAAGCCCTGTCTTGGCCTCATTTTTTGGCATTTCCGAAGTGAAGTCCCGGAACTGCTACACTCTTCATGAGGCTGGGTGCTTTGGCCTTTAGCGTATGCTTATGTCCAGCAGGGACCCAAAACCTGTGCGCTTCCTTCTTACCTCTGTTACGATGCTCGCTTTCAGAGACCTGTCCTGAAACTGTGCCTGGTGTGTAAGTCGTGGTAAGGTTCATCCTGCAGTATAACTATTGATATTTTTTGAAGTGGAGGGTGGCTTTCTCAGGATACCTTCCAAGTTAGAGTACTGGCACCGTTATGCGTTCCCTTCTCTACGTGAAGGGATTTGACCTCTTCTGGGTTTTTTTCTACTTCCTTGAGCGCTGAACTAGGAAGGGAAGGGTCACAGTTGGAGAGTGTGATCCAAGCTCTGTTCCCATTTCACATCAAGAACTTGAACAAAATGTTTACAGATGGGCTCTGTGTATGAGAGCCTCTGCCAAAAGAATAATAGCGTGTTCTCTAGTGAATTGTCGATTCCTTTCTGTGCAGTAGTCTACCTGGAGTGGACAGAGAGGAAAATGCTCCCAGTTCAGACTGCATCACAGCGTAGTTGCTAGGATGCTCTTGAAACGGAGGTAGGAGTTGTGTGCCTAGGCCCTGTCTGTATTCCTTGGGTCTTGTATCTTCGGGGTTGTTACGGTTTAAAAAAAGCGGCCTGGCCCTCCCTGCCGCCTCTTCCTACTGCTCGCTTTAAAAGGAGGGAGTAATTACTCTTTTGCTTTTGGGGAGGGGGAGCGGAGTGGGCACAACAAAAAGGCACGCATGCCTGTGGCAAAAAGCACGTTTGCAGCGCATTGTCTTCCTGCAACCTTTGGTGCTGACCTGGATTTTAGCTTTTGTCTTAAATGATCACGCTTGAAAGCGTACTGCTAGCCCACTGCTTGGCTCGCTGCCTGTTTTGGATCCAATTCTCATGCAGTCGCATGGATTGTTTGGGGTGCTGTCCTGGGTCTTGGTACTCTGTGTAGGATCGTGGATTTCCAATGCGGGGTCCTAGATAATGTTCTGTGGGCCAGAACTTCACTATTAATTTTTAGGTAGCTGTAGCCATTTGAGGCACTCTTCAAATACTGGAAATGGAGTTCAACAGTAGCTGAACTATTTATGACATTGTTGTACAGTATTGCATTTTTTCAAGGACTATGGTTTTGCTAGGTATTGTTTTATTATTTATTTGCCAACCTCAGATCCCAAGGAACGTACTCATTAGATGCATTGCGTCATTGATTGATATCAAATGCGAATGGTGTTCTGGTAGTGGGTGGGACGTGATGTTTTCCAAATGACAGTGTTTTGAGGCAGTCATTATCTTCCTCGTCTTTAGGTTAGACCTGCTTTTAAGATAATTCATTTGCGATGTAGGGCTGTAGTTTAGGGCCACGGGAGAAATGAGCGTTGTTCCAGTGCATCTCTCCTGGCACAGCACGTGCTAAATTACAGGTACCATGACTGAAAAAATTCTTGATGGTCAAGAAATGGCATAGCCAAGCCTAAGATTATTTTTCCAGTTTCCGTACGTTGTAGTAAAGCATAAAGCAATGGAGGGGTAAATGTAGATGCTGTATATTTCTGTTGATAAATACTTAGTTTGATTGACAATATTTGTTTCTTTTTGCAGGTCAAAGAATTTTTGAGCACGTTATAATCCTCTTTGAAGCGCGGGCAGAGTCAAACTGTTCCAAACATCTGTGCGATCAAAGTCTGAAGTACAGCTTCTGCTTTTATAGGAGGCCTCTGGAGAGGCAGGACTCAATCCTTTTGATTTAATTGTGAGGAACAAACAAACTTTGTGAATAGGAAGTTATAAAATAAATCAGTAGGTCTGTTCAGTATTATATTAAGTAACACACGTAAATTCTGAAGATACTAGAATTATGAGAGTTCCCAAATATTGTGCCAGTTTCTAATCAGACCAGTAAGTTCTTCTAGAATATTTTATTGTATTTTTTAATTTATTTTGTGCCCAGTAGCTATTTAATTTTAAAGAAAGTAGTAGTTTTTTAGATCTTTTGTGTGGTTTTTTTAGAGGAATTGAGTTGTAAGGGATGTCTCATTGTTCTGAGGAGGAAAAAAGTAAAAACCATTTTTGCCAGTGAGGGAATTTTAATATAACCTGGAGTTTTGTATTGTGAAGTATAAAAATGAGATCGTCTGACAATTTTGATAGATGAAGTTCTTCACAGAATACACTGAATTAAAACAAATCCAAATATGGCTGAAATTCTGTAGATATCAAATGAGTTTTTACATCTGTTTTCATTGTGCACTGCAAGCTAGGATAATAAGAGGCTTTCCATTCTCTAGCATGCTTGGGTTGTTTTTTTCTTTACAATTTTTTTTTTTAAGCTCCTAATAAAACAGAGCTATTTGTTGTTGTTGGTAAGTTCTCTTTTCCTGTAGAGTACGTTGCTTGATGGATACCGTAAAAGGAAGAAGAAAATTTTGCAAATGGCCTCGATCTGTAAATGACGTGTTCCTAAACCTTTCCTTAATCACATTTCGGATGTCAGAGGTGGCTTCCTGCTTTTGTTCCAGCTTCTCCATTTGTTTACTGGGCCTTCTGGGTGCTTACACAAGATACCGCAATATTTTAAGTAGGCTGTCCTTTCTCATCTTCTTGTAGTAAGAAGGGGAGACCTTTGTGGAGTAGCTACTGTTTTAGTGCATCTTGTTTTATTAACTGATGAGCCGCTTATGTTTCAGGTGCAGAAAATATAAACTATACAGGGTACACACCTCAAGTACTGTGTTTTATGAGCTGCTTTGTTCTGCTTTAAACATTTCTGAATGATTGCACAGCTGGCTTCTGAATGCAAAATTTTACTGTAAAGCTTTTTATTGTGTATAGTGGTGCCTCTGTTACCTGCTAATTTGAGATGAAATCTCTTCTTTTGTGGTTGGAATTGTGCTTGCGTTCTCTAACTGTTGACTGAAAATAAAATTGCTTGGAAAGACTTTCTCAGTGCTTAATAGTGTTGGCTCCCTTGTCTCATGAAAGAAATAGTGTTGTAGATTGCTGGTACATAATACTAGTACAATGGATGAATTGAAGATTATGTGTTTTCAGTGTATTTGGTGTACAAGTTCTCTAAGATTTCTGAAACACTATGACTGGCTTCAGAATTTTTTTCATGTGTGGGAAATGAGTTCATGGGATAGAGAGGCAGGATTATATAAAATGTATCATATGTATAACTGGCCGATTAGTGGAAGTGTTTTGAATAATATTTATGTTGTAGTGGAATGTAGCAATAGTATGGTAGAAAGTCGTGTTTTGGACTTCAAAGTTGCCTAGCAAAAGGAAAGATTTCAAGATCTTTGCTCCAGAAATGAAGTGAGGTGAAACGGATGAAGATTCAGTTCAGATTTACTTGAAAGGTTTAGTAGAAGCCTCTAAAACATTCTTGGCAACAGTCTGAACAGTAACAACTTATTTTGACCAACAGTGCAATTATTCCTGCACTTTCAGCTGTCAAAATTGTGGATTTAATTACAGGAATTGGAATGACAGTGCTCATTGCAAGGAGTAAACAAGTCCGAGTTCTAATAAAGACTTCTTTTTAAACCCATCACAGAGCACACAGAAATTCTGTGGCAGGTTATCTGCATTCCGTTCCAGAAAGCTTTACGAAGCCTCTGACTGCCAAGTTTGGGTTCGAAGGAGCAACGTCGCGACCAATTATTAGAATGTCTTTAATTGCTGTGGAGAAAAAACAACAGCAAACCCAAACCACGCACCCCACGGGCCCCCAAGCTTCTCAGGGCTTTGGAAGTAGCTGGGCTGCAGCGCGGGAAGCTGCAGCGGTTTGTCCGTAGGACAGACCCAGCACCGACCGGAGCGGAGATGTCCTTAGACGGTTCTGCCCGCGCCTCAGCTTAAACCGCACAGCTCTAACAGTACTCTCAAATTCGTCAGTCCTCTTTTTCTTGGCTTAAATCTATTCCCAGGCTACCACAAAACAGGATCGTTGTGTTGTTTTTTTGCCTGTTAGAGATACGGAAGGTTTCTGAACTGCTGTCGCCTGTTTGGTGGTGATGTTTTTTCAGCCTTTGAGCGGCGTGTCCCTTTCTCTTCCCTCGGGTAAGGGATGCTCTGACGGAACTGGCTAGAAGTGCTTGCTTGTTTTCATCAAGTGTCATCACCATCGGGAAACAAAATCGGTATGCAGGTTTCGTTACCTTTTTTCCAATTAGGATACAGATTAAGATACTGATTGGTAGTGGTTTAGTTGCTATGCAAGGACACATGCGAGCAATGGACGTAATACTGCCTCATTTTATTTTCAGTCCTTGTAGTTTTTTTCCGCGTAGTGAATTTTAAGTTCTCTTAATATAAATGCTTAGAACAGCAACCAATTTTGTAGGTAGAACTTAATTTTCTATAATTTTGTGCCGGTTACTTCTTTCTACTGTTTTCTATTTATTTAAGGAGACTTCATAATAACGGAATTGTATATAAAATGTGATTAGTATTGAGATTATTATGTTGTTTTTCCAGTAACTAAAGACTCCAGGAATCTGTTTGTGAAATAAAAATGACACAGGAGAAACCACAAACTTAAGCACGGATCAGGGAAGCATGTATGTGGTAATTAATTAAGTTATATTTTAGGAAAAAACAGTGTGTAGTTGCTATTGCCAAGAGGTTTCAGCGTATTGCTAGGTGTAGGGACTCCAAGGTTGTTTTCCCAGCTCCCGTTTAGACTTGCTGTGTGACTGAGTTAAATCACTCTTTGCCTCAGTCTTTTCATCTTTAAAATCTTGATATTTCCCTGTGTCTCCAATATTCACTGACTAATCTCCCCAGCCTGCTGCTGTGCTGTTCTGTAGGTCTGAAGTGCTCTGTTAAATAATTGAGAATGAAGGCAGCCTTGCTTTTAGATTTTTTCACCGGGATGTTTCGATGCCCTCATGCAAGGGGTCACTGGCCCAGATTCATGGCCAATAGAAATTACTTATTTGTTTTAGAAGATACCGAAAGCCACCAGCGCAACATCGGTCGCGTCGAAGTCAGTTCGCCGAAAGGCACGGCCGCCGAAAACTGTCGCCTTTTGCGAGGAAGGGAAACTGATTACAAAATTAACCTTGTGATAAAACTTGATGGCGAAAGCTGTGCTGCGGTCCCCGTGGCCGGTGGCGCTGGCGAAGCTATGTGCGGAATCTGCCAGGCGAGGTCATTGCGTCCTCAGTTCTCGCTCGCTGAGCTGGCTGCGAGGGCATTACTGCTTCGGGAAAGGTAAAGGGGGGAAGAGGCCACTTCCTCGCTTTGCCAGAGCGCAAACATTAAAGTGATTAATAAATACTCTACTGAATGAGATCAGTTTTGATCTCTGGAGAGAGGGGAATGAAGCAAGCCCTCGTTGGATTAAGACTAGAAAAGGCTGAGCTAATGGGAGGGGGGTTCGCCACCAGAAGGTCTTCCGTGCAGCCGCCAGCTGTTCCTGTTCTGTGACTGAATATTAGTGCATGAATAACACTAATCCTGATGTTTCTGAGCGGTGCAGTCTTCTAGCGCTGAGCTTTCGTGCCCAAATGCAGACAGTGAGCAGTACTAACGCTGGTAGTGTGCTGGGAAAATAAACCAACTGTGAATTCTACTAACTGAAGCCACGCACAGTACTTGATGTGCCAAATATAAGCCTGAACTGGGCTGAATTCCTCTGAAATTCTGACTGAAATCCAGCAGTGCCAAGGCGTGTGGCTTCCGTACTGGGAATAAGTGGTCAAGTGATTGATTTTACCTTACGTTGATATTCAGCGAAGGTATAAAATCGATAGAATGTGCAGAGCCTAAGAGTCTAGGCTGTTGCATATAGGTGACTTTTATTGTTCTTAGGTCTAGGTTTCAATCCATGGGTATAAGTAGTATGATAGCAGTGCAAATAAGAATATAGGGCATGCTAAATTAGAATGTAAGCTATTGCCCATTTCTTGGATTTCTGCTGACTGCTCTTCCCAATGTCTTAGGCAGGGCATATATCGCATATGAATTTCCTGAATGTTAAGGTAGTCCAGCTTGCACCATGTATGTTTGCTGGCTAATAGTGCTGACGGACTTGGAAAAAGGCAGTTGGTTCCTGAGAGTTATTTACAGAGATGTTGCCGCTGCAGTTCAAGAGTTCGTTCCTGTGCCTTCTCCAGACTTTTCTGTCCCGCGTTGTGCTTTTGTCTCCAATTCCCTTCTAGGTTGTTGTGACTTGTCTTTTAATAACTACTAAAAACATGATCTTGTACGAGTTGTAACAGACTTGTTAAAGCCAAAACTTTACTAGTATGCAGCCTACTTGAGGATGTGGCTTCTGCCTCTGTTCCAGTTTGGTACCTGAGGTTTTCTAGTCCTCTCCTCTGAGCAATTCTCCTGTGTTAGCCCACTTGATTGCTGGGGCTCTTCCTAACCCCTCCTGGCTTCAGCACTCCCTATGGATATATGCCGGCAGCGTGCTCTTCTTTCCATAATTATGTTCACATTTGCCTGCGCTAGTTTCTTAAAACGGTAGCTCTTGCTCTCTCCTGTTCCCACTGCACCTTTGGCTTTGTCCCGTCCGTGGGGCTGGCTCACGGCCTTTACCCTGACCCTCTCAGCTGGGTTCAGGGGCTTCAGGTCATTGACTGTTTTGTCGCAGCAGACCGCCGGTCTGGATCGGCCGCCTGCGTCCTGTTCTGTGCCGTGCCTCGCAAGGAGACCCGCTGTCATAGAAAGCAGCACTTGATTTTTTTAGGTTTCCATTCCGGATAGGCAACGCTGCCCGTTTCATGAGGGTTTATTGCAACGGCCCGGCATAGTCGGGTAGGTGTTTCATGCGTGCTTGTCCCTGTCAACAGTTTCTTTGCTGTCTCTGTTGTATTATTGTCTAGGGGATAGGCGTCATGCTGACTGACTAAAAACCTTGTTCAAGTGGGGTTTCTGTTGCAGTGTGCTGTGGTCACAGCCGGACGATAGCTTGTTAGGATGCTGTAGCTTTTAAGGCCTGCTCTAACTGCAGTTCTTGCTGGAGCGTGCTCTAAACATTCTGGTTTCTGAATGGTAGACTTGCTGTGTGTTCTGACAAAGGAATATAGCTCCATTTTGTGGAATTGAGCAGTTTGAGGTCTTGGAGACTTCGCTGAGATTCCTTGAGGCTGGGAGCCCTCCTTTTCTCGGGCAGTCTCTATTTTCGGCGTGCCTCATGCTATTGTGCGTCCACTTACGATCGGATTTTTGTAGCTAATGAGTGCCCCTACTATTCATAGACGTTCAGCTGTCAAGTACATCATGATCTCACAGTTTCACTTCTTACCTGCTGAGATTTATTCTCTGTCCCCTTTGCACATAATTACGGCTTATGCACAAGACCAGCCTTTTCCTCAGAGGACAGCGTGACGCTTGTGGTCTAGTGGATGACTGTTCTGCTGCTGGTGGCTTCCCATCCCGTTCAGCATTTTAGTATGGGCAGGACTCATCGTTGGGGATGCTAAGATGCTGTGGCCTGGTACGCTCTACAAATTACTTCTAATTGTATCTGCCAAGTCTTATGGCTTTATCGCACACTTAAACTTGTGCGATAGAGCTAGAATCTTGACCACGTTCGCAGTTACTTAGCTCATGTAAGTAACGGCTTTTCATGATACCTGTTAGTGACTTAGTCTATGCATGCAGCGGGGCTGATAGAATTTGGCCATGCCGGAGATGAGTCACTAACTCTTTCTGTCTGAAAATTTCCTTTTCTCCCAAGGTTGTTCACCCATGATACACTCAAAGTGATAATGCATCTTAGTTTTATGTTTTATTGATGGTCTGCACTTGCCCGTTGCTCTCAGATGAGGACAGCTCCAGCATCTGGTTGCACTTTTGGCTTTAAGTACTGGTGTTAGCATTGCTTCTGGGATTGCCTTTACAATCCAGCTGGAATCATCTTGGCACTAGCTCAGAAAGCATTGCTGAAAATGTAGCAATTCTCTGTCTTCTTGCTGTGGAGCATGGACGGAAGGTCTCTGGATCTGTTGAAGTCCCTCTGCAGAACCATCCTTTTAGTCACTTTTTCTCTGGAATCTTCTCTGTCTCTGCATTTGTTGCGCTGTCTTTGAGTTTTTTTTTTTTTTTTCTTTGCTTGTTCTTCTACTCCGCTTGTCTTTAGCACTGGAATATAACCTGATTCTCCTTCCGCATGTGTCACGCTGCTACCCATGGACTGAACCCTTTGCATTTCTTTTCCTTAGAACACTGGATACATTGGATGACGATACCTGCACTGCTCTGTCATTTTGCCTCCTGAGCTCCTGCGGTCTGAGCCTGTATAAGTTAAGCTAAACTACTGGCTGCTAGCGTAGTGATCCTTATCTTAGATAGCTGTAGCTGCTTTAGATCTTGGAAGACATTTCTGTAGGGTATTACATCTGTCCTACAAAGTTTCCTGCTGGCTGGAATAGTATGTCCATTGAATGATCTTGTTTTTCATTAGGAAATACTTAAGGTCTTGAAATTGGATGTAGATACTACAATTTGCGGCCTCTTGATGTAAGTACTGATTTCGACTTCTGCTTCTTGATTTAAGGGTGTTATGCTTTGGGGTTTTCTGTTTGTTGGTACATTTTACTAAAAGTCTTTATAGTCTGTCTTTAAGGGAGCACTGTGTTCATTGAAAAAGGCAAGTAACTTGATTTTTTTCAAGTATTGCTCATGCAAAGTGTCTTTTTTTTTTTTTTTACACCCTTCCTTTTATTTGAGGTAGAAGGCGGCTTTATTTCTTTGATTTTTATCTCCTGTGACCAACTAGGTGTATTGATTTCTAGGCAAGAAAGCCTAGCAGCTAGTGTTACTACCAAGATTTTTCCTAACATCCTGCCTTTCTGCTGTGTTTGTTTAAGTCAGTTGTTGTGAATCCCATTAAGTTGATGAGCTGCCAGTGCATTTTGTCTATTATACACTGAATAACGTGCCAGGACTCTGTATAAAATGCAGTCAGCTTTCCTTACTTACCAGAAGACCTCAGCTGCAGAGTGGTTTCCTAGGTTTGTGCGCACAGAAGAAAATACTGTGCTTTAGATTTTGGGCATCTGCCCTGCAGGCTTCTTCGTGAACACCAGTTTGGGAGCTGGGGTGACCCCCAGTGTAACTTTCACCTTTGTTTTTCAGTGCTGTCTCTGACCTATGTTAACAGTTGCAAGATCACAGTACTGGTTAAACAATAGCTATTATGACTGTATGTAGTTTGGTTTTAGGGTTTTTTGGTTGTTGTGTTTTTTTAAGGGGACTGTGTGCTGTTTGTAAAACTAGCTTTAATTTGAAATAATAACAAAAGTGTTAGTATTTGGAAGTACTTGGTTGTAGTTGTGACTGTTGCTGACTGTATGTGGTCGTGGACAGGTTGCTTTTCTGAGCGTGTCTCACTGGTAGCACCTGTACTGCTGACAGCAAGGAGTGCCTTAAGATTTGTTTTGTATTTTTAACCTTTTAACTGCTGTATGAATGGTTGGGGAAGACAGAATGAGCTAGAGGGAAGATCATAGTGACTGCTTTTAAAGAGAGGGAGTTGGGACAGAGGTGAAGGGAAAGAAATTTTGTTATGAATCTGGACATAATTAATGCGTAGATATACCTGAAATGAAAAGTAAGGTGTAAACAGACAATGAATGAGCAGAGTGCACCTTTTTACCTGAATACGATGTAACACTAGCAGGAGCCGGGATGTGATCTCTGTAAGTGATGCCTGATGCTGCAAAAACTATGCATCTGAGATGTAAAAGGTGGAAATACTTTCATGGGAGTTGTCAAATGATCCGGAAAAAGGGGATCGCACTTAAAAGTTCTACTAATGTGATTTCCGCAATCTTTTGTCTGTGGCAACGGAGGCAGACTACAAATTCACGACTCCTGGAAGATGAGAAACTGCTTCAAAGGGCGGTGTAGTCAGCCCCGGTAGCAGGGGTTTCAGATGATAATGATGAGGTGCTGTCAGTCTTTACTCAGGTAAACTCGTGACCAGGAGATGTTTGCTGCTGATACGTGGTTGATGATAATACCTGCACACTCGCAAAAAAAGGGGAAAGATGAAGAATGTACGTGTTGAAGAATAACTTCTCGTTAAAGAGTTTTGGTGCAGCAGAAGCAGAGTGGGTAATAAAAAGGCTGGTAACCATTTAACAGGAGGAATGGAGAGAGGGAGAGAGCTGAGTGCAAGTGAGAGGCAAATAAAGCCTTTAGTCTGCAGTGTTGGCTATCACTAAGGATAAATCAGAAAATGAGTCCAGCTAAGGCTGAAGGTAAATGAGCTAACATAAGAAACGTCCTAGGTTGAGAATATTTTGCGATTGATCCGATTTTGTCCTGACACACTGTAAGTCGAGACTGTCTCCATGGTATGCAGCAAATTCCATGTATTCTCTAAGGTACAGCCTTAATTGTGCTAGGCTGTAGCCTACAATTGTGCAGCTATTTCATGTATTGATTTCTATTTAAAAATCTGTAGACCTAGAGAGACAAGTTGTTTACTGGTATCGCAGAGACTGACAAATGGTCCAGGGACAATCCTGCCTAAAGTGCTCCAGTTCCATCCACAAGCTGGAGAGGCAGACAGATGTTGGAAAGGGAGATTCTCAGATGGTAGAGCCGATTCTCTTCTTACTGATACGACTTGCACAGTTTTATTCGTCTGGCACGATATGAGAGAGAATGAGATGCCCTGGACTGAATTTTTGGCTCGTGTTCATTTTTGGAAGCTTAGTTTCAAAATAGTTTCACAGAAATCAAACCAAGAAACAGAGATCGTAAATAGAGATGGAGAGGCCTTTTGTCCTTACAGGAAATAGCTATGCTGTAATCCAGGGTGAGATTGAGGTATTTGCAGGCTAGCTTTGAAGTAGGCTGTTGCTGCATGGAATCCATTAAGATCTCTGTAGCATGCAAAATCCACCGAGAGTCTTGGGAAATAAGACTGGAGTGGCTCGCACACACCGGTTGGGGCTGGCGGGGCTCTGCTGTCAGCACTAAAACAAACACTCCTTCTGCTTCAGCAACAGCGTACGATGTGGACATCGTTTTCGCCAAACAGCAGCATTTCATCAACTTGCTTCTGCTTCACACAAGTGATGGGAGAGGAGAATCGCGTCCACGGGCTGGTAGTATTTTTGTCCTTCAGTGGCCACCATGAAGGCTCTTAGCTTTTTTGAGAGGCCGGTGATGGCTGGCAGGTTTGGAACTTGTGGACTAGCAGTTCTTAGCGCTGGTTTAGTCCACATTTACAGGTGTGATACGCTTTTATGCACCAATGTAAGCTTCCTGAGGGAAGGCTTGCTTTCTCTGTTAGCTTTTGGAAATCCTTTGGCCCTTGGCCTGAGGAGTCTGCAGCCTTACAGCTTGGAGTTAGTGTTGTAGACAGTTACAACTAGTTTGGTGTTTTCTGGGGGAGGCGCTATTTGTGTCAGAAGTGGTGGAATTAGTAGATATCTTTACTGTGTGTGTGGAAAATTATATGACCCTTAAACCAGAAATAGGGAAAGCAATTACTTTAGGAATGTCTTATTTTAGTGCCCCAAAGATGTTCTAAGGAACACTGAAATGGTACAGTCCAAGTCAGCCAACTCTATCATCTACTTGCTACCTACAGAGATGACCAATGAAATGTGCATTATACTAGTTAGGAGATGTTTCATCTATTTGTAAAAGGAGTATGATATTTTATTACAGTAACAAAGCTGAGCTCAAAAAATGGTTTTGAAACCTACATCAGGTTTTTTTGAAACCTAAATTAAGGAGTTACTAAGACTGCCATCTGCGAATATGACAGTACATGACAAATAGAAGTAGTATAACCCCCCTTTTTAGAAAGGACTAAGTTGAGACAGAGTGTGGAGTGGTTTGTCCATTCCCTGTGTGACTTGGACTTCGGAGATAGGAACAAAATCTGTTTTGGACTTGAAGTATTGCTTTGGACTAGACTGCGTTCCTTATTGAAACGACTGAGCGAGGGGTGGCAATGGGCAGTGACCCGAATAAAGCACAACATGTCACGTAACACGCTGAGTGAATGAGTCAAGCAGAGACTAGACCGAGTAGGTTTATAGATGTTACAAGGAAATTGTTTGATGGAATTTTACTTCCAGGTTTGGAAGTACAATGCCGAAAGGCCTGTTCAGCGGCGAGGTTTTTTGTTGTTCCTAAAGAAGAGAAGGATAGAAATTAACCTCTTCCGTGGAAGACAACCGTACAAATAAGTGGAAAGTGCCACTTAAAGACGTGCTTGAAGAGCTTTTACAATATAGCAAGTTTACAACCTGTACTTGATAGAAAGAAACAGGGACAGAGTGCAATTTAAGGTAATCCTGGGACCGCTGCAGCTAGAACGATCTATGCCGCTAACCTTTCTTACCTTGAGCAATTGCCAAAGCTTCAGCATTCGGAGAGCAGGTGGGTGCTGAGCTCCCGCCTTGCCAGTGACACAGCAAAACCTCTCTTCTGGCTCCTGCATGCTAGACAATTGTGGGAGCAACAATGGGAGAAAAAAAAATTCTAGGGGAGGGTAAGTCCCTGGAGGAGTTTTATTATCCTTGCTTTTCTCTCTCTCTCTCTCTGCTTTTGTAGAAGGTTTTTGTGTGTCCTGGGCCACTTACCAAGGCGAGCGTTTGGTGTTTTGCTCCTTGTAGATGATGGCCGATGGGGCTAAGGAGACGTGGTATCGGCCTACAGTGACGATGAAGTTTGTCATGCTCTGCCGTATCAGTTCCATATGTAGACACTGGAGATGGTAGGACAATGCTGCCACTAGAGGGTAATGTGAGTAGAAAGAAACAGATCTAAAGGGGCTAGATGCTCCAGCGGTGGTAGCAGGGTCAGGCGTTATACACCCTGGTGAGTTAGTGAATAAGAGCTGCTTTAAAGCAGATCTGCTGATATTTTTTCTGTGCCAAATAAACAGAGGTTAAAGAACAAAGACGGTCATTACAAATCTGGCAGGCTGTTTTGCCTCGTGTCTTCTGCTGCCAGAGTTATTTTGGTTAAAAAGATCTTTCTGTCAGTGCGGGTTTTGCCCGGGAAGACTGGAGTAGGTTATAGTAGCGAGAGTGCATTGTCACCAGGAAGGGCTGTATTCACCCTACAAGCCCTTCGCTGGCATAAAGCAAGGTGTAGCTCTATAGACAGTCAGCTCACAGCGTAGACCTGGCCTCAGTGTAAAGGTCTGGGCAAAGCTATTTATTTGAACTAGGTCTTAGTTAAGCACATGTTGTAAGAGAAGGAGGGTTTGTTTTCTCCTGGCCTGTGGCGTATTGTCAAAGAGGAGTCCATCAGGTTAGTGTGCGGTGCTGGTTGTTTTTCTTAATAGCATATCCCACTTAGGAGAACATGCTCAGAAAGGACTTAGAAAAGAGTAATTTTTGGTCCCAAACCTGACAGTGTTTTCGAGCCTCTCTTAACTCTGTTTCACGTCTTTAATTTGCTGGGGTGAGAGGGAAAGTGATCTGTAATCCAGCTGAAAACATTTGACTCCAAACTTGGGTTTGTTTGCTTGAGATTGAGATATGCAGATGAGCTCTCTGTAAATGTTTAATGAAAAGGGTTAGAGTGGTGGCTTTCTCTGACACTTGTACAAATTGAAATGCTTGTATTGTGCTTTGAATAGGAGTTGTGCATTTTTTCTCCCCCACCCCCCGCCCCTTCTCGGTATTTGTATTCTGATCGGTTTGACAATAAGTGTATTCACTTTTTAGAAGTCACTCATGGGAGATGGAGAAATAAGATGTTTAACATACAGCACAGCTTCTTGAAGAAAGCATGTGTCTAAACTTCTGTTTTGTGAGAAAGCTGATTTCCACCACCCTTAGGCAGATTCTGCTCCAGCAGGGGTGTCATCACGAGGGGCACAACTGGGCTGACTCTTACTGCTTTTGAAAAAAATTACTTTAAGAATTAAGAAGTAAAAACAGTATTGTTAAGATACACAGATGAAAAATATATAGCAAATATAAATGATGTGGAGAAAAATAGCCTTTGTTTCCGAAATATGCATTGCTATAGTATTTAGAGATCTATTTCACCCTAGAGCTCTTGGCTTTTCTTCTGTCACTAAGGAATTCGGCATGTTTAGATGTCACCTAAGAAAAGGAAAAGGGCGTTATGACTTCCTTGTAATTAATGGATTTGATTGTAATTCGTGTAGAGCAGGGAGTCTTTCTACAGCCTAGTGAAAATCTCCACCCCAGCCCCGTTTCTGATTTCTTCTCTTGTCCTAACTCCTGTCACAAATTGCTTACCACAGCAGTGTGGTCATTGCCCCTGGCATAATGTTCCACAACTCGCATCTCCAGTGATTTGCATCAATATTCTAATTAAATTGTTTGTCGGTGTTCATCTATTTGTTTGTTTAAAGCCGAACACTGTGTGAGTTAGATAAATGTCTTTTGAGTGGCTGAAAGAACAAGTTCAGAGGCAGTAGAGAGTCATTAAAAGGCTGTTTAAGAACTTAAAAGTAGCTTTGTTGAACTGCACGTTTCTTTTGATAGAACAGGCTCCATCGAAACAGTCACTAGTAGTATTTCAGCCCGATCATAGATTGGCTCGAGTGAACTAGTTTCTCATACGCTTGCAGCACAGAATTTACTTTTTGCACAAAGTTGTATCTGTTAAGAAGTTCAAATTTTCCTTGTCGTCTTCATTATGAAGGCACCCGGCAGGCTTTGTAATCTTCTTCTGCAACTCCGTCCTCCTGAATCCTTCAGCATTTTCTTTGTTTTACGTGACTTCTTGGCTTTGCTTGACATCTTAATGGAATTTGGCCTTCTGGGATCGAAGGGGTTATATTTGATGGTCTCAAGTGGGGTCTCTGCCAAGAGACTTACTGAGCCCTTCCTCGCAAAACATTTTTCTTCCTTTTACTTGCCACGGATAAAATGGTGTAATTGTGACTCGGGTAACTCCCCATCAACTCTACTGGATGTTTGGGTACCAGCTAGACAGTAGCAAAAAGGGCTTCCTTCTTCCACTAGAGTCTCATCAAGTTTACTATGTCATTTGAGGTTTGTTGGGCAGCTCATGTTTTTATATGACTTATTGTTGGGTTTATTTTCCATAATGATTTGGGAAAGCTGATTATTTTTTCCTCCCAGTCCATGAATAATTACTCATCCTTTCCCATCACTGAGGCAGCTGGTTGGAAATAGGCAAAGATTTCACAACTTTCCAAAGCCGACCGTATTCTTTCCCTGCTGAGAGCCCTCTAGCACGCTTCTTATCTGTCTTAGAAGAAAAACGCAGCCTGCGTTAACATGCTTCATTTATTTTCTGCCTCTGACTTCACCTAACCTAGCATAGTCCGGGATCGTTCTTTACTCTTACTCGAGGATTGTGTGTGATTGGGCTTAATCCTGTGCCACTTGGTCGTCAGGGGGTGCCACTTAACTCGCTCGACACCTCTCTGTGCGAACTGTCGGTCTGTTTTCGCAGCGTTGCTTTGATTTGCAAAGGAGCATAGCTTCTGTGCGAGCACATAAGGTGAAGTCGTCAGGGCTTTCAGAAATGTTTCCTGCCCAGCGGTGCCTGCTAAGCCCCTGACAGATATTGCCACCTTCTGCATGGGCTTTAGAAGGAGCTTGTAGGTATTGCAGCCTTTATGAAAAAATGTGCCTGCAGCATCTAGCCAGAGTTTGTAGTCAGTCAGAGATTCCAAACGTGGATTACTGCTCCGTAACCACACAACATAGCTACTACTCAGTAATCCTAACAGCTAATTATGGTTTCAGTTTTTGCTGTCTCATGGTTGCCTTTCCTGTAATCTCTTAGTACATGGGGTCTGGGTTTTGGTTTTCTTGTGTAGAAAGATTCTCTGAATATTTTCTGTATAAAAATCTGACCAGCTCGTGTCCATCCCAGAAGACTGAGAACCAGTGGGTGTCGTTGTCCACGTCTGCTCTCTGTGCTACCTCTCTCCTGCTGAGGCAGCGAGCTACCCTGACTTTTCTACAATGCCATCGACACATGCACAGTTAGCTTGAGAGTCAGGTATACCAGCACTCGGGTGAGAAAAAAAGCTGTTACGTAGAGACACTTTCACCTTATCGATTCGGAACGGAGGTACTTAGGGTACCCAGCATAGTAGCAAAAGCATGGCTGTATACCCAGGCCATTGCAACAAGAGATGACTGAAGTTAAGAGTCTTTCTGGGTTTGTTTAGAGCTTTGGCGTTTGCCAAACTGAGTTTGAGGTATCCCAAGGCGAAAAGGAAAAATGGAAGGCGAGCTTAATGGTTTACGCTAGGCCCCCCCGAGTCGAAAGCCTCAAAAGTGCTCGGTGTATTGCATGAACATCAACTGCACCAACTGTGGAGGGTGTCAGTTCTGCCTTGGCCCCTTTGCAGCTGCCCTGCCCTCCTGTTTGGGCTACGAGTGTCTTTATTCACTTGCTTTGCGAATAGATAATCGAGCTCTGGAGCTGCGTTGCTCCAAGCTAAGGAGGCTGGATCTGCATGTTCCTGTTCGGTCGGTCCTAACCTAAGACATAAATCCGGTGTTTTTTTGAATGCCGGACTGTCTGCTGCTCGTTTCCATGGTAGTGCTGCCATACGCTTTCCATCCTTATTCTCTGGTGACCTACAGTGATGTGTGCTATCTTTTTGGTTCAAAGAGGGCACTCCGCAATGATGGTTGAATGCTTCCATCCCCCTTTTTTCCCCTGCTCTGTAAGGCTTGACGCATAGAACAAGAAACGGGAGAGAAGGCAAGGTACCTGGAGCTTGCCAGGCAGCCTGGCCAGGTCTGGTGCGTAGCAGGCAGGAGTAGGGAAGCTCGGCTTTGGAAGGGGGAGCTTGACTAAGGCAGTGAGGTTGGGAAGCCCAGCAGTAACTCCTAAGCCAGCAGATAGCTCTTAGTTTTGACGGGTGGTCAGTCCTTGAGCAAGCGTTTGAGAGATTCAGCAAACTGGGCTTTACAGCCAAATCTTGTTTGGCGAGGGTGCTAGAGGTGGGTGGCAGGATGCTCTTGCTCTCTGTAGCCTCGGAGAGCTGGACTGTGCGAGGAAGGGCTGTCAGAGTGTGCTCTAGGCGGAAGGAGGCTTACTCCCGAAAATCGTCCCCGTACTGACGTGCTGACCCTTCTGAGAATTGTCCTTGGTGCTCAGCTTCTGGATTTCCTAGATCTGGCCGCAGGTTAACCAGTTTTGGGTGTGCGCACGTGTTGCAGTGGGTTTGTGCTGTTCCAGTTGGCTACTGCGGCGTTAGGACTTGTCTTTTGCTTTTACTTCCTTCTTTCTCCAGTGAGTGCGGTTTAGGAATAGACTGGCTAATTTGATGCTTTGATGGTGGCCAAAATAGCCTTGGTCTTTCTGGTCACTCTTGAGGTTACAGCAGCACAAACCACCTGATTTCATCCATCTCCGTGAGCGTCCTTCTTCCCTTTCCTACTTGTTAAGAAAGGGGTGTGTGTGTGGCATTTGCTGTATAAGCAAGGATAGGTAGGAGCTTGTGATACAGTAATGATCTAACTGTCTTCATCAAGTCCCACAGTTGCTTGTCTTGGCCACAGAGAGGAAAGAAATCTTCTCGTCGCTCTGTGATAATGAGCTGGTCTGGTGTCCTGGTGGGATGCACCTTCAGCAGAGCTCCAGGGCCTGTGCAGCTAATTGAGAAGAGTTTTAAGCTGAAGCCTGGCAACTAACAGTCCTTTTTTTGCTGCAGTTTGGCCATGGGCCCTTTCAGAGGCCTCTGGGCACAAGATAAATAATTTCTTTTATTTGTCATAGGCACCTGTACAGCTCCTGGTATGGCTGGCAGTATCTGAGACTCTTGCAATCCTCCAGCGTACGCTGTTGTAAAGCTGAAAGGTGACTTTTTCCAGAAGTACAAAGAAAGAGGAGGGATGCATCAAAGGTAACAGGGGGAGTCCACAGCGACAGTTGTGGTTATTTCTTTCTGACCAATCCACAATCAATGGATGCTTCAGCTGTACACATGACAGTATTTTGGTTGGGTGCTTCCAGCTTGTGGTTGTACGACAGGAAGAGAGGAAAAACGTGAACTGTTTCTCTAGTGTCAAGGTAAACAGACGTCCTCCAATTCATTTGGGGTTTGGCTGCAGGCTGAGCAAGTGTGCCCTGGGTTGTAGACTGGTGGGATAATATGTTGTGGGAAGAACCTTTGCGGTCCTGTGAACCCCAGGGAAAGTGGGGTTAGACTCTCAGATTGTTCCTTGCCTGAGTAATGCCACAGAAGAAAAAGAAAACTGGTCCCTGCAGAGTGTAACATGTAGTGTTAACAATGGGACACTGTGTCCGTGCTACTGGTACAAAAGGTTTTAGCTCAGAGATCTGTCAGCATTTAATTACAGTTGACTTTTAAAACAGTATTTCTTGTAGGTAAAGAACATTTTATTATTAAATCTGCACTTACCTTCACAGACTCAGGAATTCTGAGTGTTTGAATTGGTTGCAGAGGCAATTAAGCACCTAAATCCCTTCTGAGATGAGATCATGCCACTTCTTTCCATAACAAGGGTGTACAGTGTTTATTCCTGCTTTTTATACAGCTGCCATTTTTTTTTTCCTTTTTTTTTTTTAAAGTTATTTTTTTGGCTCAACTAACTAAAGCTAACCTCTCTTCTTTATTGCTATAGCCCTGTGACTGTTGCCTTATAATTATAAAGCACCTGGGAGGAATTTAGTCTAACAGTGATCTTCCTTCAACATGCTGTTACATCACCCATGAAAAGATCAGAGAGATAACCCGTTGTCCGAGGTAAATTGTACTGTAGACGGTAGAGCAGCATAAGCAAGCTGGAATTACTGTTTCGCAAAAACTATGTGTGGGTTCGCTACGGAGAGGACTGAATGACCTCAGATGAAACTTGCCTCTCGGAGAAAGGAGATGTCCCACTGATGGAGTCCAAGCTTTGGAACAAAAAAGTCCCAGAAGCAGACTGGTTCTACTTAAATGTAGGTGGTCTCCAGAGGCCACGTAGTCAGGTAGAAACAGCGATAGCTCCAAAAGTCATGTTGCTTTTTAAAACTTCCCTTCCTACTATGGTTTCAGGTAACAGCTAAGATGTGCTGTAATGCTAGGTGTGATCCAAACAGCTGATGAATGACCGGAGCTTGGATACAGACTCCTTAGATTTTTCATCCCAGCTGCCTAGCAGTTGAATGGATGCCCAAAAAAGGCTGATTTCAAAGGATAGTACCGTCCCAAACTAAAAAAGGAACAGTTTATACCACAGACGTTAGGAGTGTCATCTAAAAATTAGTGTGTTTCTCTCTCGGTTGAGATGAAAGTGGTTAAGATCTTCTGTGGTCTGAAGCACTCTGGGACCAGCAGATCGGAAAATTCTGTATTTGAGATGCCTTTTAGCTCTTGACTGATGTGGAACCTCCCTTGGTCACCAACAGGTTTCAGACCAGTGGTCTTCATGATGAAGGGAGCGGCTGACACCTCAGAACTGTTGGAAGCTGTCTGGTTTGTTGTTTTCTTAACTTAGTTTCCAGTTGTTATGCATGTACATTTTAACATGGGCTTCGGTTCTTTGTCAGTCAGCGCTGGGTTCTGTAAAACTTGCAGCTGTGGAATCACCTAATATGAGGAGATGCCCGATGTTGCATGATTTGTTTTTTAATATAAACAACTATTAACACATAGCTTCACTTAAACGATAGTCTTTTTCCCCACAACTTTTTGTTTATGTTATTTAATAATGGGTCATATTTATATGCAGCCCCACTACCAATTGCAGGTGGCTCACAAGCATTTGACTGCATTGCCTGATTATTCTTGGTATTTTTCTCAAAGAACATGAAACACCACTGTCACAGATCCATATGCGGTTCTCTCTTCAAAACTCTTGCTTGGAGACTGCTGAGGAAGTGTGCCAGCTCTTGGATATAGGAACTTTTTGTTAGAGTGACCTGTATTCACTAATGGTTTGAAGGCCTCAGCCACAGGAGAATATGCAAGGGGTATCTGTGGAAAGCAAAGTCAATGCTGTCTGAAAACAAGAGACTCCTAAAATTTCAGAAATGACCATCATTTGTGGTTATCTGTGTTGTTGCCGTTTATCCCCTTTGGAAATGAAGTCCCACTTTCTCGGGGAAATAACTTGCGCGATTGAAACCGAGGGAGTCGAAGTACCTTGCTGTTTTGGGGAAAGCCTCACCAGGTGCGTACCCCTTCGGAGAGGTACTCAGAATTAATTCATAGCTCTTGAAAGCATTGGCTGACGAAGGGGCCGCTGGATGGTGCTGTTGTCTTGTGGTTTGCCAGCAAGAACACTGGTTACTTGTGAGGCATGACCTGTACTGTTCAAGAATTCCACTAGAAAACTAGTATTTTTAAAAGGTAAGGGTCTGGTATTCAAGACTGACGAGCATGGTGGTGATGTGTAATAACGTTATATCATTTTAGGAGAAAGGTATGCCTCCTGGTCAAGAAGGGAAAGTTCGAGTAGTGTGGCTAGTTGTGAGCGTTAGGGAGACCGTATTCGTAACAGCTATAGAACCACCGCTCTAACAAGCAAACGTTCTCGCAGCAAACAAGTAAGCACCACCACCAGTCTGGATAAAAAACGCGAGTCTGAAAGGTAGTAAGTAAGGATTTGGTCTAAACCGATGTCCTTGAGCTTTCACTGTGTTATACATTTTTATTTCAAATAAGCTTCTCACCTGAAAAGCAAAAGAGCAATGAAGAGTTAAAAAGGAAGGCGAAATCAGAAGTTGCTTTAGGAAGACAGTTTATCCCAGAGAACATGAGTGAGCATGTGTATCCGTGCACCGTAGGAGGGAGTCTACACACAGACTTTTCCAGAGGTAACCAGTAATGAGTCCAGAAGAAAAGCTACATGTATGTACAGCTTAAGTCATTACTGAGGTCAAAACAAGCATTTCAGGGAAATGCGGTCCTGTGCTCTGTGAAGACTTGCATGGTCCGACTTCATTCCCGTTGTTGGCCTGGAGGAGCAGAACTGCAAAGTTGGAGCCTCGGATCTGCTGAGGCAAACACTGTTAGGATCAGGGATTGCGCGGAGTGAGGGTTCAAAGCAGGAAGACCATGCGAATATATTTGGCTCTAGGTGATGGTTTGAAGCTGTGTCGTGAAGAAAAGTGCTTTTTAGCAGAAAGTTTTAAAAATTTAGTTTGCTCTAGTGTTGTGACAAAGGTGTTGGTCAAGAGGGTTTTTTTAATATGATTAGCGCTTTTGAGTACCATTGCTTTCAGGTGCACAGTCTGAGATGGCTTAAAGGGCCTGTCTTCTTCTCTTTCTCAAACTGAAGAAGGGAAAGACGCTTCTTCAAAACCTATTGATGTTTAAAAAAAAAAACAAAACAGCAAATCAAGTCTATTGTTTGACTTGACCTTTGGGCTTCCTTGGACAGGCCATTTTAGCTGCCCTTTACTGTATGTTTAAATGGGGCCATTGCTAGTTGCCTGCCTGGTTAGGAGTTAAAAGGAAAACTGAAATAGTGTTTATGACATACTGCATATGTTTAAGGCATGGAGTTCTTTCAGAGGAAAAGATTAAAATTGTGCTGCCTCCAAAATCCAGTTTTAATAAACTGCGTGCGACTTCAGAAAGGAAAGATTTCTTCCTTCGTTTTGTCGCTGTTCTCAGAAAAAGAGTATGTATCTGTGTATATATGCCTATGTACATGCAGGTGCCTATTTCATCACCACTTTGTGCAAAGTTTTAGGGTACTGACTGTTGCGACCTCTGGATTGTAAAATTAAGTTGCAGAATGCATTGGTTTAAGGACTGGCTTGCTGCCTCTTTTTTTGTTGTTGTTGTTGTCCACCGGTTTGGGCTAACTATTTGCAAATTACTTGAATACAAAGAGTGTTTGTGAAAGCTGGGAAGGCAGAGGGTTAAGTGTTTACTGCAGGAATTTGGGGCGAGCTCATTGCTGGAGACGGAGTGCTTAGATGCAGTTATGCTTCCAGCGCTTTGTTTTCTCCGCAGAAGCTGTTGAGGATGTCACATGTGGCTGTTTTGCCCCCTGGCATTCAGGGAAGAGCTAACTCTGCCTTTTCAGCTCACAGTCCTGGCATTCCTCATTAAAAATTCCTGACTGACGACTTGAAGCTTTCCTCGTTCATGTCTGTGCAAAGATTTAGGAAAGTTATTAGGAGCTAGTGATAGCCAGAGGGCTGATGATACAGCGAAAAGTAAATGATTAGATGGTGGAAGGTGTCACTCTCTGTATGCTTTTTAGAGTGTGCTGCCAGCTATTTTTCTGCTTGGTGGTGTTCGGACAAAACTTGGCTTATTTCTCTAAAGGAGAGCAGTGCTTAGTGGTATAAGCAGTATTGTTCTGTTGGTTGTCGACTAGTTTTGTGTTCTCCGTTCTCAGATGAGAAACTTCGGCTACGCGTGTTCTTGTCACTGCCTTCTGTGACCTTGCAAATAAAGCCAGGGTGTCTCACTACAAGAGAGAGTGCCTTAAAGCTGCTGTGGGAACAAGGGTGAAATATGGTGTGTTCAGAGTGGCAGTGGGAAAATAAAAATACTGCTCAGCCGGGCAGAAATGCTGACTTCACATTAGGGCGAGATCAACTGTATAGCAATGAGCTCACTGTAGTTTCTAGTGATGGAATTTCAAGTTGTCTCACGTTTATTTCATGAAAGATAACACTGAGAAAGTAAACCTGCTTTCCTTGCCCTGCTCCTTTCCTTTCCCAGCCAGAGCCCATCACGGTATGCTGGTCGTGGGCCACGCGTTTCTGTCTCCCTGTCCCGGCAGGGAGGGCATCGCTGCGGTACGATACGCCTTCCCAAATCCACTCGGATTGCTGGCTAGAGGGAGCTGTGTGGGTGACGAGATGCTGCTGGTAGAGGGGTAAGGAATCGAAAGAGGATGTGGGTCACATTTTTCCAAAATTCTTGATCACATATGGGTTATGGCGCGGTGCCACTGGAAAAGGAGACAGGGCTTCAGGTTTAGTCATGCCCTGTGCTTATTATAGTTCTGTTGTGGGATTCCAACGGCTTGCCAACTGCGAGTGCCTATCGTTAGATAGTCATCCCAGCAGCAGAGCCATCTGCCTCGTGGCTGGGAAGATCCACTGGCAGCTGCCCGGAGGAACTGGGTGGGAAGAGCTGATGCACGGACGACTAACACGCTGAAGCCGAGTGTGGAAAAGGGTGTGATGCCGGCCGTGCAGGACGGGAATTGTTGCCAGGCAGGTGTCTGCAGACCTGGTGGCTCCCCAGAGCAGGCATTCCTCTACTTCTGCCAGTGCTGGCCTTGCTCTCCCAAGTTAGTAAACGCTTAGGAAAGTGCGAAAAGAAAAAACATAGCTGGGAATCTAACTCTGCTATGCCTAGGCGCGTGTGAGGGTCGTTGGGAAGGTTAACGGAGGCATTTCTGCAGCGTAAGCTGCATGCGGGAAAAATCTTCTGCCCAAGTTCCTGCGTGCTTGCTGAGCTTTGACTGCAAGAATAGCGGAGAGAAAGCATGAGAGAGCTCTCCAGGGAATGAGCAGCAGGATGGGCTTAGGAAGGACAAAGTACTGTGCTGAAGCTTGCTTTTCAGCAGGCGGTATCTTCTAATGTGAATTTACAGCACAAAATGTAGACAAAGAGGATAAAAATATAGTGGTGAAAGTGACTTTGAATTCTAAAGGCTAATTTTGCTTTCTCTTTTTAGCTTGGGCCAGAGTTAACTTCGAATTTACTTACAGGATGAAGACATCATAACTGCCTGTTTTTGAGAATCAGACTGGCATATAAATACTAGCTTAAATTTATTTATGTAAGCGCGATGCAGAGTATCCTCACCAAACTCTTAGAATTTCCCGGTGATTGTGTTGTTTAATTTACGGCCAACTGCATTGAAAAACGACTTCTTTCTAACGTGGTGTTAAGTGACTCTATTTTAGTAGATAAACTCCCCAACTTAGCACTATGAAATTTGTCTTCCTTGCATGATATTAAAAAACCCCATTAAACCGTAAGGAAACCTATAACTTAATGTGATAGTTTTGATTTATTAACTTGAGGTAGGTATAAACTCTTCCTGTCTGAATGTTGATAACGTTTATCATTAAATGGAGATGCTGGCACATACGTATAGGAGGCCTAGGATCTGTAATAAATACAAAGCCCATAAATATTTCAGGCCTATGGCATCCAGCTCAACCTTTACCACATCCTTTAGTACTGTTGAATTGAAAATGACTTAAAGCAGATCTAGGCAAACAGCTTAAAACAAATCTGGGAAACTCCCATGACGTACGGAAAATGGAAATGAGGCTTTACGACGACGCCAACCGTCTTGGCGTTCCCTGGAACGTTTGATTCGTTAGCCCGCGCTTCACACGGAAGCGCTTGGACTGACCGAGACCAGAACAACCTTAGCTCTGCCCAGCCCTCGGCTCCGAGCCCCCGCCGAGCACCCCCCGTGCCCCCGACGGCCGCCCCCTTGCTCGGTCAGGTCTGGTGATGCGTTTTCAAGTCCCAGGGCCGTGTTGGGAATCCCCTTTCCCCAGGGTTTGGAACGTAGTTGGTGTTTATTCTCGCAGTGTGGAAAAGCGGGTGTCTGAAAGACCTTTTGAGCAGATGTGCAATTTCTTGCTTGCTTGGAAAATGTGTCTCTTCAGAGTTGTTCGGGGCGAAGTTTGTTTAGAGTGAAGTCTTTTAACGGGAGAGACAATGCAGCTGCCATATCCTTAGCACTGGAGCTGCATTTCTGTCCTCGAGATTTTACCTGTTTGCAGTGCAGAAGAAAATTCATCTTGTGTCTACGTGTTTATTGGTTTGAAGGCCTGAGCGTGTTCAGGATGACGGTGAAGTGGAAAGCGAAGGGTTGCTAACATATTACCAAGAAGTATTTCCAAGGCTTAGGATTCCACACCTGTAGACTGTGGTGGTGCAGGCTCAGCGAGTAGTGTTTTCCGATTCTTCATCTTTTGTCTTCTTCCAGTGAGTCAGTGTCTATTTCTGTGTAAAAAGTCGTAACGTGAAACACCTTAACAGGGCTGATCCCTGCATCTGTAAACAATTAAAGGAAAAACTGAATCCTTGCTCCAGTAGAAAATCAAAGCTGAACTGAGCTTCCAAGGAATTAAATGGTAGATATTTGCCTTGTAAAATATAATTTTGGGAGCATTTTGTGTATTATAAAATATCACAGTGATGCAATGGACATAGAAATCTATCAAAGTACTTGTAAAATGGTCAGAAGTTTGTTTTTTGCTTTGCGTGCTAATCCGTACTGAAGAAAACAACAGAAATCAGGAATCTCATTGATAGCTTTACACTGAAGAAAGTGTGCGTTGAAGAAACTAAATGGGCAAGCATGTATCTGTGCCTTGGTATTTTATATATTTGGGCCCTTCTGTTTTTAAATATTAGCAGCTAATTTGAAAATTAATTGGGACCACTACATTCTGATTTGAAATATAGATAATATATAGAGAGGTCAGTGACCTATTCAAGCAAGTAAAATTAAGGAACAGCAGGAAATCTGAGTATACTAGAGCAACCTGTTATTACAAAACCTTCACTTCTCCTGTTGGGAATAAGAAAATTACTAATGATTCTGTAAATCGGAAAAGGTCTTAAGTTTAGAAATCAAATTTCAGATTACTTGGGTTGGTCTTGTTTTGCCTTTTTTGATTTTTTTTTTTTTTGACTCAACTGGCTGTGCAGCCTAAAATATATAATACGGTAGGTTTTGTTACTTCTGTCCTCAGTGGGCTCAGGCCATGTGGGACACAATGTTCGAGTGCAGTAAAACTCTTTTCTGCTAATAAAGTTAATTCCTCCTTAGTGGAATGATAGCTGAAAATTAGCTGAGGATATTGATGAATATTCGTGAGTCGTTTGTTATACCGTTATATGTTATAATCACATGACTATAACGCATTTTCGCTCCGTCTGGATGCAGCTGCTCCCTCTGTCGTGTCATGCTGCCAACCAAGGTGATAAATGCTGTGGGTCAGCGGCTGGTACCCTGCGGGTTATCCGGAGGGTGCGCTGTTTTTTGGTTCAGGGGCCGGTCTGTAGCCGGGGCCAGCTCTTTCTGTGCGGATACCACTTCTGGGAGTAGGTCCACAGTGTAATTGCTGATTTACCTGCAGCTGTGAAGAGGTAGGTAACGTAGCTCTGGATGCGGGCAAATGTTTCATCTTATTCGCTGTATCTTGGGGGGGGTGTGTGTGTTACCTCTTCGCTGAGAAAGTTCATATGGACTTTTGAAAAGGCACTACAGGAATGAACGACTTGTATTTTTCTTTTCTGTCTCCTGCACTACAGATATATCTTATTTGTGTTACTGACAGGATGCCAGGGCAGAAAAAGAAAAGCCTGCTTCTTCACATCCCAGGCTGAGTGAATTTTTGATCTGATTTCAAGCCCTGCGAGCAGTACTCAAAGTTGGTGTGCACAATGATGGTTAAAGCTTTAAAGCACTCGGAGCTGGAGGAGAAGTTATAGGGTTTTTTTTAGGGCTGACAAACTGTTTTCATCTTTGTCTGCTCCGTTAAGTCACCGTGAATTTATTAATTGGGAAAATAATGGAGCGGGGAGGTGTTTGGTGTTTGGTGACAAGAGGCTGCATCAGGTACTGCATATGAGAATGTGTTTCTGTAGTACCAGACTGAGCATAGAGACCTGGCCAGGTTGAAGCACATAGGAAGAGGTTAAACCCTGAAAAGAATAATCAGGTTTTCTTTCCAGATTGTGCCTGCCCAGGGTAGGCAGAGGAGAAGTCAGTAAAGAGGGGCCAGACGTAAGTGGGCCCTTACAGAGTGAGGGAGAAGAACACTGGATTATGAAGCCAAAATTCAGAATATCTCCTAGAACCTGCAGGAGAGACACTGGGACTGCTTCTGTAAGCAGGGACTCTTGCAAAGATTAAGAAGAACATGGCTCAGTTGTCAAGGGAGACGGAATATGCTGCTTAGCGGTTGGTGGGACTTTACCAGCAAAGGTTAGAAAACTGCCAAGTCTGGATACTCTGGTAGTTTTAGGCACTTCTCCGTAAAAAGCCAAAGACAGGCTGTTGTTTTAACACTTCCAGGAATGCTTGGTCACAAAATAAATGTGGTTGCTGAACGTTACTTAAGCATCATACCTGCCTGACTGATTTGGCAAGAAATGTCTGAATTGTTCTGCTTGCTGCTAGGATGCAGCCTTTTCTGGGAGACAGGGTAAAGCTCCGTCAGCAGCTACAAAAACTGCAGCAGTTTGGGATTTCACTGGAGGAATCTGTACAGCTGCAGTGCGGTCCTCTGTATAGGATCGTGACTCTGGTGTTACGCCACTGTACACTGAAGAGATGAAATCTCTTTTCCTGGAGTCCATGGGAGCTGTGTTCAGTGCTATTTCCTAACATGGCACCTTCAGCAGCAATAAAAGAGACTATTTCTTTGGTGATCAAAACTGCCTTTGGAGAAGTTTAGCTGCCTGAGAGGTAGACTGACTCACGTTTTATGACACTGGCTAATGACCCTAAGTGCGTTCAGAGCGATTCAAAGGAGAACAGGGCTGCCACCTTATAAATCTTGCTTCCTGTTTTTGCTTGAAGTTTTGCTTGAAGTACTCCCTCAGACTTAACTAAAACCTACTTTTCTTATAAGTTGGTTGATGGCACAAGGTGGGAAATGGATATGCAGAAAGATGATGAGCTTGATGTCCCTAAAAAGCAAGAATCACTCCCTGCACTTAAGTTCCCTTTGATTTTATTTTTTTTTTAACTGCCACTTTTCATGCTTGTAGAGCTCTGCTAGTATTATAGATTACTTGAGCTGTGTTCATGATAACAATTTGAGGAAGGTTTTGAGAGGGCTTGACACTTGAATCGTCCTTATACCTGTGGCAGGGATGCTGACACACGGACAGCGAGTAATGTGCCTATAGCTACCGATCTTAGTGCGACGGCTGAATATGGGTGGTGGTGTAGTTTTTATCAAATTATCTGTGGGCAGGAAAGATTTTCTATGCTTTCCTGTGGCACTTAGGGGGTCTTTGTTTGAATGTGGTTTTCTTTATGACTCGGAGAAGCTCTTCTGAATCCTAATCTAAAGGTTTTAGGTCTCCCTTTTACAAATGTATTTAGACAAAGGAATGTGGTGAGCACATTTAGGCTTTACTTTGTGTGGTTGCCGTGTAGAGTTTTCTGTTCTGACTACTCAGATTTGCAAACAGTATTGCGTGAATGTTGTAGATGAAATTCTATGTGTTGCAATGCTTGTGACACATTCTCACTGCTTCCTGGTATTCAATAAAACCAGTGGACTCGAAATAAATAATGTTCAACTGCTTTAATTTTAGCATAAAATTAAGATAACGTGTTGACTAGCATTATTGTTCCAAAGAGTGTAACATTACCCGAGAAACCAGCAGGACTCATAGACGTGCTCTGCTGGAGAGTGTTCGCACAATATCCTCCATAAACTATTGTCTGTTGCTATGATACAATCAGAGACGATCAAGTGGTGGATAAACACGGCATAACTATCGAAGAGATCAAGTAATGTATGTAGGTAAGGGATGGAAGTAATTGTGGCATTGCTAGAGGTCTGGGGAGGGGTAGAGATCTGAGGCTGGAGAACAGTCTCAGAAATGCCATGTGCTAGGGAGCGAAACAGCGGTAGATGGAGAACCTTGACAGTGCAGGAAAGGAGAGGATGGCGTAGCACTAAAGCCAGGCAGGCAGGAAGGAATAGGCATCCCAGTTAAAGCACTGGCAAAAGTTCTCGTGGGAATCTCCACCCGTGGCATGCTTTTTTGATCCCATGGTATCTAGAAAGATTTCTTCTTCTTCTCACACAAAGGACTCTGGAGATCTTCCTTGGAAAATATTCTCACAAAAATATTTATGGGAGATTTTTCTTTTATTTTTTTTTAATTTTGAATAATTTTTCTTACTTTATTCCATCTTGTTGTTTAGTTAGATGCTGCTGCTTCATCTTAAAAAGATGACCACTCTCTGTGATCACTGCTTTTTCTACTGTGAATTTTTCACTCTGTCAGAGCAGCCAGGTAACAATAGAATTGTCGTTACTTCCCAAATCACCCTAGACTCGTGACGGTTGTTTGTTTCTTTTGTGTGTTTATGCAGATTTATTACGTCCATTCTTGTCTTGCCTTAGCAGAAGAGATCAAACAGAAGATAAACCGCTCATGCCTGCAGCTGTGCTCCCTCCTTGCCTAACTGCCTATTCTTATTCTTCTTCCAGACACACCTCACTCCATCCCACACTGGGGAAAGTGCTTTGGTAAATAGATTAGCTTTGTACTGTGTTCTCAGGGTCAACAACTGGGGAGGCTGGCAGGTTGACAGAAGAAGGAGGATTTTCCAGCGAGCCACTAAAACACCACGGAAAATGTCTTGCCACTCAAGCTGAAGTAAGAGGGAGTAATCTCAACTCTTTGGTTGATTAGTAAGAAAAGGTTTTGGCAGGTTTTTCAACCTGGTGCTTGTCTGAGTTAGCAAAGCATTTCAAGTGATTTCAGGAGAAATTAATTCCCCCCCTTATTTCACTGGGTGCCAACTCAGACTCAGAGATAATGCTTACTAAATTGAGTTAAACGTCACTGCTTTTCAATACCAGAAGGAGGAGAAAGATCCCGTTAAGAAGAACTGCAGACACCATTTTAGAGCTCCTGTTTCTGGTGACCTTTTAGTAATGCACAGCAGGACTGAAGGGAACCGTGGTCAAGTTCCTTGGCTTCAGAAAGATGAAGCCTACTTTCTGAAGCTGGGCTACTTCAGCCGGTGACATTCGTGGCACACAACACTTTACAGTGTTCTGGTGACAATTCTACAAACGTGACAACTGGGTGTCAGCTCAGAGAGGAAGCAGCCTTTTTTATGTCTTTGCATCACAGATAAATTCCCTTGTGTTTTGAGTTTTGGCGTCTTTAGTTGATTACTCATGCTCAAGTGTGAGAAGAAATACTACAGAGCTAATTATAATCGCTTTTAATTAGATCCTGCAGCAACTCCTGCAATAAATTTTAAGGTTATGAAAAAATATGATACCAGCAAGGATAGAGTATAACTTTGTACGTGTAGCTGGAAGGGAAGAGAAAACAAAGATGGAAAAAAAAAATAATACTTGGGTGTAGAGCACCACAGGAATTTGATGTGGATGGGATACACAGAAGACAGGAGACTGGCTAATAATTTACAGCCCAGGAGGTACCGTTTCTGTCCAGCTCTTCTTGCATAATCACATACATGCCACGCTTAATAAAGGGGAGAAAAACAATGCGAGAGATCTCCGCAGTCTGTCCAGCTTGAAAGTTTCCATCCATTCGCTGGTGAGTAGGACTGAATGGGCAGAATCACTGACATAGGAAAAAGCAGGGAAGCCTGCAGCTTCGGCGATGCAATTGTTTTACATCAGATTGAAAAGGAAAGTCATTCCTCGCAGATTATTTTCCTGGCGGCGTTCTCCTCCTCCCCTGCCCCTCCATCTCCAATGCTCAGGCCCTCTTAACCAAGTGCTTTTTTACCAGATCCCTCGGGCAGGCCAGGAGGCTCTTTCTGCTCCTGGCTTTGCAGTAAGGCTGTAAGAACTGGAAAGAGGGAATTTCTTGCGGGGAACTGGTAGAATCTGGGCTTCCTTTTTATCCCACTTGGTTGCCAGCAGCTGGGAGAAGGGAACAAAGCGTGGTGATCAGGTCTGATGTTGTTGTTGGAGGGAAGATGGAAGAAGATGGATGGCACTGGTGGAAAGGTACTGCTAGCTTAGTAATACAGGCGTTGGTTTGGGGCTTTTTTTCCCCCAATATTTGGTAGCAAAGGTCTGCTGAACGAGGGATATCGATTGATAGGCATTTAAATGGGACTTGGGTGTGTTGTGATGACGTAGTCTGAATTTCTCTTTGGTTCAAGTGAATGGTGCACGTGGCCCGTGAGTTTGGTGCTGCTTTACGGCAGAATCACAAAATGCCACCTGTCTCTGGGAGCCTGTCGATGTGGGACTCGAAGCATAACGCCCTCCTGCAGAGCTGTGCACAAAAAAGTGTTGAAACACGTAGACGTGCAAGTATTCTGCTGATATTTGGGAACTTGGCAAAGTAGCTAACAGAGCAGGAACTTCTGACAAAAAATTCTGGTTGCAGAGGAGTGTGAACCGTTTCAAGCTGCCGTGCTATGTCCCGAATGTGAAATAGGTCTTAGAAAACTGTTAGTAAAAAGGTCTCACAAAATTACCTGCTTAAACAATGTGTCATTTTGGACTTTATGTGTTGTGGTATGGTTAACTGTAAGTCTCCTGTGTCTCTTCTGTCTGTGATTCTATCACAAAGGAAGTGCTTAAAAAAAATCATCTTGTAAGTACATAACTGGATGATTTATTGCTGTTAAACCGCATTGTAGCCCATGGTTTGCCATGTGTCACAATAGCGAACAATAAAACATAAATAGAAATCCCAGAAGAGTAATAGAAAATAGTAAGTGCTTTCAGGTGGTAAAAGAATTTTCTTGGAGACTCGGTGGTGTGGACAGAGTACTGCTTGAATTAAAATGAGGGGATCTGATCTTTTTGGAACGGTGGAACTCCTTATACATGATGCTTTATCCCTCCTTGTCTTCGTTTCCTTTCCTCTCGTTTCCCTGTTGAGACTTAATTTATCTATAAGCTCTTCAAGGCAGGGGTTCTCCCACCAAAGGCACAACGGGTCTATGAGTTCAACTGGGACAGTCCTTTAGACCGATAAATGACGGTATTGCCTTTGCTGTCTCCCTGGCCGGAGCCCTGTGTCAGCGTAGCTGGTTTCTTTGGAACAGCGCTCGCCTCTTCCTCTTGAAAAAGCAAGCTCAAAGGTTTTCAAAACCTGAGGTTTGATATTTTTAACCTGATGCGTGAGGTTTGTCAAGCTGTTTTTATCTGCTGGCTACTGTAGCTTGTGTAAAATCTGCAGTGACAATAATATGCTGACAAATATAATGCGTTTTGCTTTCAGCTTTTCAGAAAAATGATCCCAAGTCTTTAGTTTTGTTTACTACTCGATGCCTTAGACTCTTCAAGCGTTCTGAAAACAAAGCAAGGAGGAAAAAAAAATCTTAACAGGAAAATTCTTAAAGCGTTCATTCTGAAAGCCTTGAACTTGTAAATCGATCAATTATGTCAAGTTTTCCAGGAAATGAAGTGCACCTTTAAGGCTGCGTACAGCTTTCCTTCCAGAACGGCCCAAGTGCATGGCTGGGAATGCTTTCCCTCCACTTCGGGACAATTAAGGAACTTTGTGTTCCTTAATTTTCAGACTCTCTGAGAAGGAAGTTCTCCTTGCTTCTTGCACACGGAAATTAAAGCATGGGGAAGTTAAAGAAACTTGACCCAGGTTTCTGGGCGACTCGGCGGTGTTTTCCGGCATTCAAGTCAGGGCTTCTGAGTGAAATCCTGGTCCTACTGGCAAAACAACGGAGAGGGGCAGGTTTCTGCACTTCCTCAGTATTAATAACACAAATCAATGAATTATTTTCTTCTGTCGTTCTCAAAATGCCTTACAAAAGGAGTTTCGGACCCTCATCCTCATTCTTCAGCCGGGGAAACTCAGGCCGTACGCAACAAAATGCCGTTGCTCGGGCCATTCAGCAGGATCGCGGCATCCTCCGGGATAAATTGCGGATCCTTTCTGTTCCGCAGGAGTGCCCCAGCCCCTGGGTGCCTCCGCCATCCCCTGCTAGACGGCACTTGTGGAAGCAGCTCGTCGATCGCCACGCAGGATTCGAGAGGGCTAATCGGCAGCTCCGGCAGCGTGCTAGCTGGGCAAAGTGTCCTTCTGCGCGGCGCATCGCGTTGCCCTGCCCGCGTGGAATCGGAGATCGTGGAAGCAGAGGGAAGCCATGCGTGCAATATCAGACAAGAGCCAGCGCGGCGAGGACGCCGCGGTTCTATAAATACCAGCTGCGGATGCCCGGCCCTACTGGGAACTAGAGCAAACCCTACAGCCCATAGGGGATTTGGGTGTTTCGGAAGGGCTGGGATGAGTACCCTGCTTTGGCAAGCGGAAGCTATGGCTTACGGCGTAGATGTTCCGTCCATTTCTTTGTATAGCATTTTCCCCTCCTTTCCTCGCCGTATTAATTTTGGGGCCTTATATCCCTGCTTTATCTCCTCCCGGTTGCTTCCTTCATATCTTCTTCAGTGCTGTGGTGGGACTCAGTGGGGGCCGCTGAGTCATCTCGAACAGCCTAACTCCGCGTCCTTCAAAGTCATTTTAAATTACCTGTCTCTGATCCTGCAGGAATGGCGACAGGTCCCCTGCAGAGCTCTCGACAATCCCTCCCTTAATACTGACAAAAAATCAGGTGAATAAAATATGTTCAGCAAGTGCATGGTATGAGTCTTCAGACTTGTAGACAGAGTATATATAAACTAGTAACCTTCTAATGTGTGGATGTAATAGCGCATTTTAAAGAGATTCTCAATGCTACCTCAACAATTACAGCAGATTAAATAGATTTTTTTTTTTTTTTTAAGTTTTTGAAACACCTCTGAACGTATATATATAGGACTGAACTGGGTCTTTTCCAAAAGAATGTTCTGCTTCCTCATGTTTTTAGTAGGGATTTGGAGGACGATAGTGACATGTGGCGAAAGCCAGTAGATGGATGGAACTGGCCTGAGCAGCGGTCCGACTCCAGCCTGTCACCCCTCTGAGAGAGGTCAGAAGCCCTCTGGGAGGGTGCCCGGAGGCTCGGCAAGATGGGGTGGTGCAAACATCTCTTTCCCTTATTCCCAAAGAAGGCATCGGAGAAAAGACCCCAGACCTGGGCACGGAGCGTGGGCGAGAGGCTGGCGTTGCTCGGTCTTAGGGACTCCGGGTGGGCACGACCTGCTCCCACCTCCGTTTTTTTTGGCATCTCTGCAGGGCGGGAGTGACGGGCTGCCGGTGTTGAGAGGAGCAGAAGGAAGCGATTCTCCAAGGGAGTAACCGGGAGAGGCCGAGGGCTGCTTTTGCTGGCATCTGCCGTCGCTGAACGCCGGCAGCCGAGTCGGGGGGAGCCTGCTTGTGCGTCTGTGAAAAGAAGTGCCTGCTACCGCCTCTCCGCTTGTCACTCGGAGGCACGACGGAGGACCTGCCAGCAGCGTCTTGAATTTACCGAAGGCAGAGCAGGTGAGCTGCTGTGTCAGCAGTTCTGCCTTGGCTTTCAAACACATCTTTTCGTCGTCAGCTGCCTCCTCCCGAGTGTATTCCTGCCGCAGCTTTACGCCGATTTCCTGGCACTTGGCGGATGCCCGGCCTCAGCAGGGACAGGTTTTGTATGTCCTGTGCTGCGAAGCAGGCTCTCAGGAGAAGGAATTGGCTTTCACTTAACCTTTGTGTCTCCTCCTGCAATTTATCTTTAAAGGCACATCCCAAGCGTCCAGTGCCACAGTGTGCTTTAGTATGCCCTGTCACTTGTCCGAAAACCTTGCTAGCTGCAGAAGCCAGAAATGTACGTTTTAATACGCAGTTAAAAATAGCTGTGTTTGTTTTAAAGCACCCTCCCCTACCTGGTATTAATTTCCATGGAGTTGAAGAATTTGAAATTCTCTTGGTTTCTCTGATGGCCGCACACTGAATTTGGAATATTACCCCTTCCAAACGGAGTTTTAATGACATCAACAGTAAGTTCCTTACAATGTACCGAAATCCTTACAAACTGGTATGTCTTAAAGGAGAGATAGCTGCTGAATACTCTGCCGTGGTGTTGTTCTATGCTTTTTTCATTCTTTTTCTTTTTCCTTGTATGTTTGAATTGAACACAATTCTTCATTAGGTGTTCTCGGACTGGTAGCAGTATTGCTTTGGCTTTGTTCCTAAGTACAAGTTAATGTAAGAGTGCCATTCCAGCTTTTGAAAGGAAAAAAAAAAAAAAAAACAACAAAACAGAATAACCTGACAAGCTAGTTACCAGGCTGTGGTTACGTGTTCAGGTGTATCACATTTGTATGTTATCAGATAATTTGGCACTACCGACTTCATTTGGATCAGGTATGAAAACACAGTCATGTTTCTGTTTCGTAAACCAGAATACATTAGAGCACCTGGTAACTGAGCTGGCTGTGGCAGAAGAGATGATAGCTAGTCAGTCGTAAACATAATTCCATAAAATGCTGAAAATGTTGCATCGGTAGGGCGAGCTTGTGCGGTCTGGTGCTTTGTACTGTGCGGCTGTGGAGTTCTTGTTCTGCTGCAATGCTTCCCAAAACCAGGCTTGCTGGTTTTTGGCACTGCAACTTCTGTTCCTCAGTTACTCTTACGTTGGTATGTTTGGCGGTTTACGTGGAGAGCTTCCCATGGGAAGATGTAGCAGTGGAGTTGGGAGAAACCTCCTTGAAAGAAGGGGATGCGTGTTAAGAGCTGCATTAGACTTGAGATACATGTAAGGAGCCTGTTAAACTTGGTTATTTAAGTAGGCTGTGGGAGATGAGAAATACTTCTGGGGGGCTCCAGCTGCGCATCCAGGCTTGAGGGGGAGCTGGAATGGCTCAGAGAACACATACGGCGACCGGCCTAACAAACTGCCGGGATGAGGCAATAGAAGGATTGGGACTGTCTGCAAACAGAAGAACCAGCAAAAAAAAGAGAGAAAAGCGGTGAGAAGACGATAGGCTTGGAGATAGACAGGGTCGCCCTGTGAGGCTGAGAAGGAAAGATTTTCTGTGTCAGGTACTGAAAGACACTTGAAGCTGTAAGCACAAAAGCCATCTCCTCGTTTGATTCTGCCACTGCTTAGGGGAGCTACCTATTAGGTAGCTTTGTAAATAAAAGGCCTTGTGTCACAGCCTGCAGACCCGTTGAATTTTTCTGTTCCTGTGGAAACTATCCATTGGTTAAATTCTGGGGGCAAAAAACAGGCAAAGTTTTCTGCACTGCACAGTTAACGTGCTGGTCTGAATATTATTTCTATCACTTATCACCATTCTTTAAATAAAAAAATTTTTAAGAAGTTTTAAAACCTGTTTCCCCTGTTTCATAGAAGTCCTAGCAAAAGGTAGCAAGAAAAAGTAAGTGTTGTGAAGAGTTAAATACGGAAGGAAAATCTCTTGTGAGGCTTAACTGGAGGCTAATAATGAGTTTCCATAGCCCGGAGGTACGTTGGGGTGAGAAGAAAACGGGTCAGGCGCTGGAGTGGGGCTAAAGCTGGTTTCGTTCCCTCTGTGCTGCAGGCGGCAGAGGAGTAAATCCATTCCTCTTTGTACCTCCATCCGTAAATGGCAGACGATAGCACCTCTCCCCCGTGTGCCTTGTCCGCTTAGATACTAAACGTTTTGGAGCAGAGGCTGTCTCTGAGTCTGTCTTTGTACAGCACAGCGGGGTCTGGGTCAGAGCGGGGTGCTGGCAAGTTCTGCGCAATAATAACCAAATGCTATAGCCAAAGCTGTCGTTACCACAGCTACGCTTGCTTCAACAACTTTAAAAAAAAAAAAAAAAAAAAAAGAGTACTTCAGCCATGCATGATCTGAGCTGATTCATGCTGGAAATGAAATACTTTCCGGAAGACTTGCAGTGTCCCAAGATGGAGGGGAGGAGGGATTTCCTTGGGAATAGCTTGCGAGTTTTGTATTTTGTCTCACACACTTGCCTTGAAAAGGAAGGCAAATGTGCTCTGTTGGCTTGTCTACCAGGAGAAGTAACTGCTAAGTGAGGTATGTGATGGATTTAGGTAGAACCGAAAGTATGGTGTACTCCGTGTTCCGAGAGAGTTGGCTGTGAGGAGCGAATATACCTGGAAGACCTTATCCATCTTAGTGCCCGTGATACAATTTTTGTGGAGGCACATCTCGCGTTTCGAGGCAGTAGTCAAGTCCTCGCTTTGGGGTACAGAACCAGCGTGAGGGCGAGTACAGATGCCACGAAGAGCGACGTCAGGCGGGAGCGCTGCGGCGTTCGCCGCTGCACCCGGAGGCTGCCGATGTCTTCCGTGCTTACGTCCATCAGGAAAAGGAGGAGCCCCTCCTTCTCTTGCTTGCCCCTTGGTTGCGAAGACTCTTCCTGCTTTTCTCCTAGCGCGGAAACGTGCCCGCAGAGGTTGCGGCCGTGAAGTTACCTAGCGCGGCTGGGGGTGCCGGATCCGACGTGGTCCTGCTGCGCTACCACCCCGAGGAGGCAGCCCGGCCGCTGCACCCTACCACCGAGGGATGGGTGGGATGGCCGCTGCCGACCTCCAAGGCGCTTCTTCCTCCTTCAGCGAGGCGGACCGGGAAACTCCACTCTCCTGGCTCCCCATCCCAGCTCTGCTTGGTTCTCTTCTTGCTTTTTTTTGGTGGCAGGTGCATTATGGTCTTCACCCGGAGCTGGACGCGGCTCTCCCTTCCCAGCACGGCGAAATCCGTTATCGCTGGTGGTTCTTGGCAGCCTGCGGCTGACCGTGGTCGTGTTCTGGTTCCGACGCGCGAGTGCTGCCGTAAGGCGGTGGGGTCCCGCGGCAGGACTGTGGGTTAGGGCGTAGATAGAAGCCAGCGGAGCTGGCTTGCCAAAGGACCGTGTTTCCAGGAGAAACAGGTGAAGGAAGGGATTAAATGAGGGGAGTGGGGAGAAGGATCAGGCGCTTGGAGAAAGCCTCCAGGAGGCAGGAGGAGAAGGCCAGGCTAGCTCCACTCAGCCCCAAGACGGGCAGTTTGGACCACAGACAGATAGCTGACACGTATTAATTACAATGTCACTAGGTGAAGGGCTCAGCTTACGCTCTCAGGCGTATGCGAAGCAAATTGTAGTGGTGGGATATTCCTATTTGTTCTGGACCCCACGGCCTCTCTGCCAGCAGCAGAAAGGTTAGGTTTTCACGGTGTCGCCCCTACTTTTGTGCTCGCCCCGCCAGTGGCTGGCGTTGCTGCTCTTGCTTTGCTTTCAGTGGCTTTAACGCAGACGCTCCCACAGTCGATTGGTCAAACGAAGCAAAATGTCACGGGGGGGAACTATTTTGATCCCTTTCACTGGGGGGGCAGAGGGGAGGGAAGAAGGGGGCCATAGTAAATGTCATAACAGACCTGAAGTTAAAAAGTGTTCCTCCAAGCTTGGACAATGTTTGCTGGGCTCTGCCTCTCTTCTTGAGGTGGAGCGAATGTGGAAGGTGAGCTGCTGTGAACTACCGTTTCTCCTCCTGCTGAAGGAACCCGATGGAACACCTGATCCTGTGGAGGGACTGGAGGTAGGTCTGGGCAGCCTGCTTTGGGACTGGACACCGAGAGGCAGAATCGTTCGGGAGGGACGCAGTGACTTCCAGTCTGAAATCCTAACGCTTCCTTTTCCCTCTGTGGCAAACTTGGTATTTCGCAGAGTTTTTCCGGTTGATACAGGACATGACCAGTGTAAGACCCTTTTCAGGTGCAAGGTCTTTTGCAGCAGGTTCCCTTATTGTAACGCAGGAGAGCTTTCTAGACAGTCTTAGGAGCTGGAGAGTCCACTGAAAGCAAGCTCTCGGGTTTTCTCAAGTGGGTGTGAAATCCCGTGCCTTGCAACACGTTTGAAAGAATATTAATGTCCAGTGGAAACCTGTCCATTTTGCCTTGTATTTATTGCTTGCTTAACTGATGCTGTGTGGATGATTACAGAGTGATTTAATGAAAATTCTTTTTTTTTTTATCCTGCGTATGATCTGTCTAGCCCGTGCTAGCATATTACAGTTACTTCTTGGATAACATCAGGCTTGTGGTTTGTTGTCAGTGGCAAATGCTCTTGCTGAGCCAACTTTTTGATCTGTTTAAATCATTAAGATAAGTGGCATAACATCTCCCCGGAACGCTGCGATAGCAAGATAAACTATGTTTGGTGCTAGGAAAAGAAAGGTTGTATGTCTGTCTATGTCTCGGAAACTGTTGAATGTTTTTAGGCCTTAATCTGCAGCCATAACTACCCAGCTCTAACCTGCAATTATTAATTGGGATCAGAGCCAGCAAATGCTGCAGAGTTGGAACTGATATTCTGAGAATTGTGGAAAACAAAGCCGGGGAGCGGAGCAGCGAAGGGAATCGGTTTGTGATAGCTGCGTGTACAAGAAACAGTGAGAGACGGGGGAAGACGGGGGTCGTGTATAATGGGCTTTGTGTTTCCCAGAGAGACCTAGTTAGGAAGATGTGGCATAAATCGGTCTTTGAGTCATTCCGTTTTCCATATTTGAAAGCCTCCCAAACATGTTGTCACAAACCATCTGCATGCTGAAGATGTGCAGTTTGATAAGGTACGATAGATTGCGTTGTAAGTGTGACAACAATAAGGGCATGTCTAAACACACAGCAAATATTTTCCTTCTCCTGTGGAAAATGTTTACACACGAAAGCAGAGTTTAGGTTTTGCCAGCCAAAGTAGTAGATGATGACACCAAAAGCAGATGCCTCTAGTGACGCTGATTTCTTGAATAAGTAAACGAATAGTTGGTGTGTGCAAACTTACAGGGGAAAGGGAAAATGCAGGGAGTCCGTTGATATCTCTGCAAAAGTAATAGAATTTGCTAGTGCAAGCAGGCGAGTGACTTTGCAAAACGCAAGTCGGTGCGGAGCCAGGTCAGGTGGGAAGCAGCGGATGGTTAGTTCTCGACTCCGGAAGGGCCGCTGGCTGTTTGGGACCCGCGAACGCTTTCCAGTGGAGTGGGGGAACCGAAGCACTGGGATACGTTGCTTACGCCACAGGAAAGGACAAGACGGGGACGGCAAACTGGGGGAGAGCTCTGGACATCCGAGCTGGCTGCTACAGCTCAGCCTGCTCCCACCCTGCAGCACAGATGCGAGGGCAGGGGTGGCCAGGGTTCGGCCAGGAAACCCTGCGCCGGGACCGAGCCTGCTCTTCCCTGGCTCCCTCGCTGGGAAACAGCTCGGCGTGGGACCACAACTTGCTGTGGGAGCGCTCGGGGCCGCTCTAGGCTGTAGCGCAGGTGAGAAGGCGAGAAGCGTAACGCTGGCGCGCCGCCAGTGGTGTTTCTTCTTACCATTCTTCCTCCTTTTATTTTCTTTCCCCACCCCAAAGCATGGGAATGTAGTAATTGTGTTTTGACCCAGTTTCCAAAATCACTGTAGCATAGACTTTGAAGGGGGGCAGGGGGGGAACCACTTAAGAATGAAAACCAGCCATTAGCTAGTACCAGTGGGGCAGGAACATCGGCAGACTGGTAGAAGTACGCACTAACAGGCTTGTAGAGCAACTGTTATCCTGCATCTTTTTATGCAAAAAAAAGTAATTGTGTTTACATTTTTTGATATTTGATCTGGGATATGCAAACCCTGTAAGACCGAGTTCAGGTTGACTACAGATGAAGTACTCTAAGCATAGATGCTTGTGTAAAGTGCTTGGATTTTCAGAACTTGGCTGGAGGTTCCATGGCAGCCTCTCTTGTGGTTATTTCTGGCACCTCTGGCTGCCAGTTGGAACGCAGGGCTATAGATATGTGTGGAAGTGGAAGGGACCTGAGTGTGAGGGCTTGTGTGGAGTTAAGAGCCTTTTAATAGAAACAGACTTGGTTCGAGATGGGTTTTTGAAATGCGCAAAGACTTGGGGAGCAGATGTAAATATGAAACCCAAACCAATTTCCTCATTCCAGCTATTAATACAAGAGGGGGAAGAAAGGTCCTTTGAAGTGATTTCAAACAGCAAGTAATATCCCTTGGAATCTCCCCATCAACTCAGTAAGAAGTCTCGATGTGAGAAGGAGGCTGGAATTTAACCTCACAAAGTAAGATAGGCAGCAAAGCAGAAAGAAAAGACCAGAAGACGTCGTCCTGAGCGACGGGCATACGGTTTCCCCCAACTTCTGCTGCATCAGTGTCCTCACCGCCTCCGATGCCATCCTGCATCAGGAGGCTGCCCTGGCCCGTCCCAAGGGACAGTCGCTGTTCCTTTTTAGGCAGGAAATCGTAAAATACTGATTGAGGGGCAAGGGGAATAAGCTGTGGGCTGGCGGGAGGGGTTAGTCAGACATTTCTTGAGGGGGTGTGTTGGGGGCTCCCTTGGCACACAAGCGCCGTTGCCCTGCCTTCCTAGTTGAACCCAGCGATCAGCTCGCAACCTGGTGTTGTCTTTGCTCCCGTTTCTGTCTGGGTGTTTGACCCTGGCTTCGGCTGCCACCGGCTCTCCGCGAGCTGGTTTGG
>JAVJGG010000007.1:7479191-7491938 GCA_035590195.1 Aviceda cuculoides | reverse complement strand
CTGGTCGCTGGCGGGGGGGGGGGGAGCGGGGGGAGCCGCAGTTTTTAGAGCCAGGAGGGTTCCGCTGCCCCCTTCTCGCCTCCCCGCTGGTTTTTCCCCCCACCGAGTTTGTGTCTTTAAGGTGCTTTTCTCTGGCGCTGGGCAGCTGGGGGTGACTTGAGTGACAGGCTTCGGGGGGTTGGAAAAGTTTTTTAATGGTTTCGGTTTATCTCGGGTGGGTCGGCGGCGGCAGCAGCCGCTTCGAGGAAATCCTATTTCCTCGGGTTCCACCTGGTACGGGGCCGCATGGGGATAGTTTGGTCGCGGAGACCAGCTCCGCGCTGCTGGGTTTCCCTTTGGTAAGCTTCCTGCAGTCCGGAGCTGCCGTACTCGTGAGCTAGACGTGGAAATGAGAATTTAATCATCCTTTTGTTCACGTACCTTCGTTGGCGGTTTGGGGTTTTTTTTCTTTTTTTTTTTTTTCTCTTACGACAACGTTAATTACTAACGGACTTCCCCTTCATTAGGAGCGCATCCTTTCAGTCCTCGCGTTGAGGAGGAGCCGGTGTACTCCGGTGTGCCGAGAGCTTCCTGGTGGTGAGGGTGTGGGAAAGGAGGAGAGCTCTATTTAATCCTTCCCGAGAGCTGCGCCTCTAAGTCGAGTGAGGTGCGCGACTAGCAGCGAGGCCGGGCCCTCGGGTAAGTCGTGACAGTGCCGGCTCTGTCGCGGAACTGCTGCACGACCCGTTGGAGCGGGTCCGGAGGAGGTCCCAAAGATGGTCGGGGGGCTGGAGCACCTCTCTTCTGAGGACAGGCTGAGAGAGCTGGGGTTGTTCAGCCTGGAGAAGGGAAGGCTCCGGGGACACCTTAGAGCAGCCTGCCGGTTCCCAAAGGGGGCCTGCGAGAAAGCCGGAGAGGGACTTTATAGGAGAGCGTGTAGTGATGGGACAAGGGGTAATGGCTTTAAACTGAAAAAGGGTCGATTTAGATTGGAGGTAAGCAAGAAATTCTTCCCTGTGAGGGTGGTGAGGCACTGGCACAGGTTGCCCAGAGAGGCTGTGGCTGCCCCATCCCTGGAAGTGTTCAAGGATGGGGCTTGGAGCGACCTGGTCTGGTGGAAGGTGTCCCTGCCTGTGGCAGGGGGGTTGGAACTGGATGATCTTTAAAGTCCCTTCCGACCCGAACCGTGCTGTGGTAGGTACTTGCTCTCTTTTGTTTCAGGAAGGTACAGTTTACTGCGCATCTAAACGTGACTTTGCGCTTAGGCTGCTAGCTACTTAGTGGCTTTATTGTTCTGGTTATTCCTGAAATGTACATATTTTCCATTAAAAAAAAAAAAAAAAGGGAGAAACTTGGCTAGCTGGATTTAACAAAATGTGCAGAGTTGCATATTGTGTGTGGGAATAGATTTCGCTACTTATTAATTGCTGATGTGAGAGTCTGCAGGAATATGCCTGGTTCTTATTTTGGTCAGTAATCAAACCAAAACTGTTTGTGCATTAAGAGCAAGCTATAGAGACCCCATCCCCAACCGAGAAACCCCCAACACTTAGGGCTCCCAAACCCCAGCAACTACTTCACGACAGCCTTAATTTTGTCATAATAGTTTCCAGTCATACGCAGAATGATTAAACGGGGTTGTTTGCATCTGTGTGTGTGTGCTCGTTCACATGCCGGCACGTATGTGAGCTGGTTTGTCGCAGTCCGTGCCCTTTCTCCTCTTGCCCGCCTTTCAGTGCTGAAGCAAGTGCTGGAAGACCTTTCCTCGTGACTTCTGTCATGTCAGAAGATCGCAGCGTTCGGTTTTGCAAGGCTTTACTTCAGCTGGTGATTTTAGTTCTCAGTAACTTGACATGCCTGCGAGTGTCAGTATGGTCTGAAGGACGAACCTTGGTCCACTCTGCAGTGATGCTTTTTCTGTGATCCCCCCCCTGCATTAGATGCAAACGTTAAACAAACCCAGACTTTTAAGTTACCAAAAAAATAGCATGGGAAGGGTTTGCTCGTAACTTATCCTTTGTTCCTGCCGAGTGTGAATTTAATGTTTGTAAGGGCAGTGGCTGGACTTGAAGGAAGAGGCTACTCTACGCCGCTTTTCCGAGGTTTCAGGGGGCTGGCAACTGTAGAGGAATGACCGATAGCCTGGGAGGCACCGGCGGCGGGGTGTGTTCTGCTGGCCAGAGTTGAAAGTGGGGTGAGGAGGAACTACCGATTGGCTTTTTTCTTTTTTTTTTTCAGCTGGGGGAGGAGGGGTGAAGTTTTCGTTTGTGTGCACAAGGCGAGTTAACACCCTGTACACATCCATTCAGCTCCCAGCAAGGTCCGGCAGGGTTTTCTGCAGCTCGTAACCGTGAAGATTTTTCCTTTAAACTGCCATGTTACCGTTTTAAATCTTGAAACTCCTCTGCGGTCAGACAACAGCCTCATATGCTGGTGTTGTATTGTGGTATTCCTCACAGCAGGTTTTTAAAAGGAGTTCTGTGGAGGAGCTTTCAAAATGTGCTTTCACAGTCCTGCTGTGGGTGTCGGGCAAATCCGTGGGTTACCGATGTCTTACCCTGATAAGAAAAGGTTGAATTTGTGCACAAAGTGCAGTTGAAAGAAAAACATCCCCGTGAGAAGGGAAAATCTTTTTGTTTTCCGATCTACCTGCTTATCGGAGAGGGCGCCTTGCTCACGTACATAAGTGTTCTTCCAGCCACGGTGGAGCAGCAATTTGTGTTTCTGTCTGAAGGATTTTTAACTGCTTCAAGACCCGTCCTAAATAAGAAGCTGGGAGGTGTTTTGGGCCAGGTTGTGAATAAAAACCGCTGTGCGAGAGAGTAAAGAGCAAACCCGTGTTTATTTTTCTGCCGAGAAGTCTGCAAACAGCTGTTTTCGGGTAGCGGTTCTTGGACAGAGTCGGAGATGCTGTCCTGCCAGAGAGAAGGAGTTGCAAAGGCAAGGTGGTGTGTCGATTGAGCGAAGCTATACTGGATGAAATAGCTGCTTCAGGAAGGTGGATGCGTGAAAATGCTTATTCCTGTGGCAAGTGATGCTCCTGCGTGCCTATATGCTGATCTCTTAGTGTGGATTTGCTAGTCTTCCGATTTTTTTTTTTTTTTAAATTTAATTTTTTTTAATTTTATGTTATTATCTCGTTATACATGTCCCTATCAAAAATAGCACAGCTTTTATTGGTTTGTGCTCGAATTCCTTCTTATGGGTTGGGAGCAGGAGAGGACTTTAGACGGAGTTTAAAGATGCCTCGTTGAAAACAGCCTTCACAGCATTCTAACTGGTGCTGTGGCATCGGGCCGTTTCCTCTGTGGCACTGGTAAAAATGACTTCATTGCCTTCGCGAGATAGCATCCTTGTCACGCTCCAGCGACCTGCCTTTCACGTATTTTCTTTGTGCATTAGGTTTAGAATTTGAACTCTTGCTCTGAGCAAATTAAAAGGGTTCTGATAACTACTATCAGGTTTTCTTGTTCAAAGTCAATTAGCTGCTTCCGCCTTCAAATCCTTTTAGAAGGCTCAAAAGGGAGTGCTCTTGGAAAATCCAGTAATAGCAGTTTACAGTTAATATTGATAAAGGAGCGTCTCTCTGCGTCGTTGTGCTACTGGTGGTGGAAGGAAAGCTTCTCTTTTGTGCTCTCTCTAAATATCAGGACTTGAGCGGGGAGGCAGAGGTCTTTCTCTTGACTGTGTTTCACTGTGGGGCTTGAAATGAAAATACAGCAATAGAATTATCAAGGTTGCGGTGAAGTCCTACAACCTTTCCAAGCAATGCTTCTTCTGCCCCCCTACACTTGATCTCCGAGGTGCCACAGCATCTCGTTTCTACGGAGTTTGCTTGGGATCGTACGCAGTTTGTGGCAGGAATGCTTTTTACTGCTGTCGGACAGTGCGGAAGACAATTACGGCACCCGTAATTGGGTCATAGAAGAGTGTGTGGCATAAGTAAAAAGCTACAGAACTTTAAAAACGCGTGGTTAAATCTGTAGCCCAGCCTGCTGGAGTGCTTGCTCTCGGGTAAATCCCTACCATCGTCTCTCTAGACCTCGATGACTCAATGTCGAACAGTGGCTTCAAGGAGTGGCCGCAGACTTTCAGGTAAAAGCTTGCAGGGAGATCGAGCTCAGAGATACTGTGACGTGGAGTTAACCGTTAAGCCTTGGAAATCAGCGCGTCGCTTGAGTTGCGATGAAAATACCTCCCATGAAATAAAAGCCTTTAGTACGAGACCGTGCTCTAGCCTTTTGGGGTCTAGGAGAAGGCCAGCGGTCCGTTGCCGCGCGGTGACCCGCTGAGCCGGGAAGCCCCATGGCATCGCTTGTCCTCTTGTTTTTTTCGATTGCCTAATTACATTAACTGCAGAGATAGACGTGTCTTTGAATTACTCTCCTGCAATTATTAGTTTTTCACATAAGGAACTCTTGAAGCTGCCTGAAGGACTGTCCGTGGGGAGAATTTGCATGGGGCTTAGGGGAGAAATAGGAGAAAGTCAGGGAAACCTACATCTCGGTTCTTGGCGTTCAGTTCTGTTTGGTTTGGAATTGTGGATTTCTGCCCAAATTTGCAGCCACGTAAATAAAAGGAGAGCAGGACTCGGAGCATACACTAGTCGTCTGTGATCCATGCTGTTTGAGTACGACTGATCCTTCTGAGCACATTGGAGGAAATGGCAAATGGCCCTATTTTTAACAGATTTTCTCACCAGAAAAATCAGAAGAGATACTTTGGCATCACCAAAATCGGAATCCTTTTAATTTGCGGCTCAAATGAACTTTCAGTGTCTGAATTCCAGAAATGTGTGCTGCTAGCAGAGCTAATTCTGCTGCAGAAGTAAAACAAAGGCTGAAAGGGGGATTACTTCCCCCCCGCCCAAATGTTTGTGTATTATTTAGATATATATGTGTGTGTGTAGAGAGAGAGAATATGGCTAATCTATGTATTTACTGCTCCTAAGGAGATCCTTTGGGGGGGGCGATGTGGGTGTGGGACAGGGGGAATCTTCCAAGCCACATTTCAAATCCTAGCTGTATTATATAACTACATTTATAGGGGAACAGTCATATTTCTATTTTGGTACTATATAATATAAGATTGCTAAATACTCTGCATTAAGTCTGACTTGAAATAAGCCTTCACTGTCCTTCCAGAAGTACTGATCCGTACATCTCGCATCTCAGAGTGAGTCTTGAAAAATTGAACTTGATGGTGGTGGGAATTGTTCGAATGACTTCAAGACTGAGGATTACTAAAATCACTCTGTTGTTATTAACAATAATTATAAAAACGGCTTCAATTCTAATTCAATTCTAATTTTACCATAATAAATGAAAAAAATTTAAAATATTCTGAAGTATAAAATGTTCGCTTGATGAATTATATAGTTTTCCTCACCTTATAAACAAATTATTCCTGCAAGGTATGGTCCAGAGTGAATATTTTGTCTAGGTTTCAGAGGAGGAAGGCTTGGATCCAGCCAGAGACTGTGAAAGAAATTGCATTTCTTTATAAATTGGAGGAGGTTTCTCTGTGTTGCTCCTTCTTAGACATATTTCAAGGACTGCTTTTTCAGCTTACTCAGTTATTATTTTCTCTTCCATTAGCTACGTATTTCTTTGCTACAGGTTTTTTTGAGGGTGGTTTGGAACTTTTGGGTTTTGATCTGTTTTGAGTGTTCCTACCGCTAAATCTGGAACTTGGATATTTCCACGATCTGGCCAGCTATGGACACAAATAATTGTGGGTGGAAAACGGTGCTCAGAACTATGGGGGCCGTGGTGGGAATGGTATCTCTTTTTTTTTTAACCCGTGAAAGGTGACTGCTGCTGATCTGCGTAACTAATGAAACTGATTTAAGTGTAGAAATAGAACTTGCCTATCTTGTTCAATGGTGTGTGCAACTAGCAGGTTAGAATATTTTCACCGGAAGTTTTTTTTAAGTTTTTACTTAAGTTTAATCACCTCTTATAGATTTGCTGACCTGAGTCTCTCATTTCAACTCATAACCTTGAACAGAAGGTTGCAAAAGTTAACTGGTTTTATTGTACCTGTGACTTTATGACGCTTCAGACGCATTGTCAGCCCTTATATGTAAGCGTAAAAATCTTTCATCAAGGTTGCTAAATAGGAGAAGACTGCGTGATTAAAATGAGGTTGGGAAATAGCTGCTCAGTAGCTCAAGGAAAAGTAGCATTTGAGCATATTAAACCTGCTTCGTTGCACTGGAATTGAATGAAACTATTTCTCGTATACGGGAACTGTACATGCAAATTTTGCTTAGGTCCCACAGTTGGCAGATTTGGTGATCATGAAGTGGCTTTTACCCGAATTCTTATTAAATTTGAATAGTCTGATATCACTTCCATGTCTGACAGTGCCTGCATTCAGCAGGCAAACAGCCCGGCTGAAGAACAGTAGCCCTGTTGAGCGGACCGGCCTGCGTGTCTTTCTAGGCAGAAACAATAATCGCAGTGAAAGAATAGACGGGTGCTTTGTTCTCTTCTGTCCCCAACGAAGCTTCGTTCCAAAGCCCTAACGGCCCGACAACGCAGCGCGTAGTGCCCTGGGAGTAGCTCCGCGTAAATGGTTGAACGTCTCGTGATCCATCAGGCTTGGGTTCGTGAGTAATATCCAAGTTCGAGGAGCGTTGTCCCAGGCGAAGTGCGAAGGCGGCGTTCCGCGGGAGCGGTGCCGGATGCCTTTGCGGTGGGGCTGGTGGGTGAAGCTTCAGAAGGCGCTGGAGTGAATGGAGTTTGAGCGCGGTAAGCATCTGTATCGGCGCGTAGAGAAAGCTTGGAAACGGGGAGCCGCGCCGTCGGGAGTGCAACGGCAGGGTTTACGTCGCTCCCCACGGCGCGGCGGGCTCCGGTTCCGGTGCCTTTCTCGGGACGTTCGTTTCTGTGGGGCTGTTGCCTTCATCCCACAAAGCGCTTGAGCACAGGTCGCTTCTGGCCTTGAAGCAGTTCAACCGATTGACCTTGAAGGCCGTGCCGACGTGCCGTGCTGGGTTGAATCCTGTGTCGGTAGCTCCGCGGGTACGAGCAAGAGAAACGCACGAGGAGATAGTACGGCCGGCGGAGAGAACTGATCGGACGGGGCCGGAGGGGTGTAAGAGCAAAGTCTGGATTGCAGCCGTAAGCTGCTTGCGGGGTGGGGTTGGAAATCAATCGAAGATCGGTGCAAAGTCTTCAGTGCATCTTTGATAGGGCCTCGAAGGGTGGCGTCAGAGAGAGGTTGTAGAATAGAATATTTATGTAGAATAGAATATATCTCTCGGAGGGGAACATCACTTGGAGGACAACACTGAAAACATCTTGAGTAGACAGATGTTGTTAGCGGAGCGCTAACTTTAAAGGCTTTCCGTTTCACGGTGAGTTCGTCTCCAGTGTAATACTGACACATACATCACCAAAACGTGCCTGGAAAGAAAAGATTATTCTCGCTTAAAAGCAAGAAGTACTTATGCAGAAATGTGATATATGGAGAGATATTCCCGTAACTGTGTAAATGCTTCTCACTTTAAGATAAAATGGTATTTGATGATTTCTACCTTTTTATGAATGGCAAGCGATCAGTTTATATATTGAAAAGCCGCAGCCGGGCTTTAGAAGGAAAGGCAGTCCGTCTCCCACAACATATACCTTCCATGTCATCCAAGCTTTGAGAATGCCTTCTGTGGCCTTCCACGAATGGTATAGGTTATCCTTAACCGTGCCTAGGGAAGTGGATTTTGAGACCTTATTAGGGTAAAACAGCGTCCTGGATATGCCTTCTCCTGTCAGACAAAATAAGTGTTTCGGTTAGCTTAGAGGAGAAGGTGAGTTGTGCCTTTTCTGCATTTTGAATTTGGAAAAGGCTTCCTTTGATTAACGCATTAATCTGCCTGATGTTTCGCTCTGCTTAATACAAATAGCTTGTTGAAGTGAAGAAAGACCCAAAGTAAAGTTTTGTGCAACATTTAAACTGAAAATAGACCCATTCAAAAAGACAGAGTGCTCTTTTAAATGGTGTTATACGGATGAAAACGTAAGACCCGTTTGAAGAAAACCGAGCTAAGCCTCGAATGCAGGTGGAAGGCCGAGTACGGGACGCGGTTCAGCGGATGACTCGCGTCGCCGGGATGCGTGACCGAGGAGGCGCGAGAGCGACGGTCCGAGTGGGCTGCGAGGAAAGGGGGGATCCGTCCTGCGCCAGGCTCTCGTTGTCCCCGGCTCTTGGAAGCACAGGTCTGCGAGCAGGCTTCGGTGTGGGAAGCCCGAGGGCTCACAGCTTCCCTGCCTCCAAGCCTCGTGGATCGCCCGGGGAGCACCCGCGCGCCCGAAACCGGCTTGCGCTTCCCGCTGCTGCGCTGGAGAGCACTGGCTTGTACGCGGGACCTTGCTGGTGTCCGGTGCCAAGAAGGAGAAGTTGGGTCTGCTGGGCTTTGAGGTAGACCTTGAATTTTGCACCTTAGCAGTGCTCAGAAGCTCAGCCCCAGAGCCTACTAGCATGGAAAGAATGCGAGCAAGTCCGGGCTTGAGCGTAGGCTCGGGCCCGTGCTTCGTTGGCAACCTAGGCAAGCCCAGGCACCCTTCCTTGACTATTGTGGGCACTGAACTACATCCATGATGCTCTGACTACTCGGTTTCATGGCTCATTCCCATTTGTATCAAAGGAGCGGGCGCGTAACTGGGATCATCATGCTGTAGTTTAAGCCGGGACGGCCGCTCTGGAGCTGTGAGTAGAACAGTGAAACAGCAGGAATTGCTGCAGGAGAAAAACCTCCGTATTTTGCAAGTTTTGTTTGGATCGCCCGGCTTTTCTCTTTGCCAAAAATGCAATGTGTAATTTTTGCGGAAAGGGAATACGCTGCAAAACAGTGCCGTGGAAACCCCGGCTGTATCTTAGGGTGTCAGAATCCCGTCCAGACACTGAATAAAGGGAGATCATGTCTCCAGCTTTTAAAATAATTACTCGAATTAAAGATCAAGCTAGAAGAGCCCAGAGCCAATGCAGTTCACTGAACATTAGGTATACAACTTAATTTATTAAAAAGCATTGCAAAACCAACTTAAGCTCATCGTGCTCTAAATATATCTCCCGGCAAGTAACCTGAATGTCCTCTGAGCCTTCAGCGGTGGAGAAATGTGGGAGTGCGTAGAGATTTCTGCGAACTCTGAAAGTTTCTGTAATTACTTTTCTACGAATGAAGCCATCTTTCTTGAACCTTTTTCTGCCTTTTTAATTCTAAATGATGAATTAGACAACTTGGCGTTAAGTATTCCTGGTACAATAACCTTGCATTAGTATTTTCTGGGGGAGCGGGGCTTGACTTGTAGCTCAGTGAAGGCACCTGATGTTTTTCATGAAGAGGTCAGCACGCTTCTGCATATGACCCTTACTTTTAAAATTCTCAGTAATGTCTGTGAAAGGAGTCTTGAACTGTGGTATCAGCCCGACTTTTCTGGCTCTCTTCCCGGACCAGTCATTCCACTTAGCAATAAAAAAATGCAAGATAATGGGTGCAGATAACTGGGATTTAATATTACTGTAGACTATTTTCCTTATACCTTTAAAAAGCCATGTTGCAGTGAGGTACTGGGCATAAAGCTGTTCTTCGTTAACAGGTGTCTCCAAGAAATTTGTGATTACATGAAGATGCAGAAGCTGGGTTCGGTGGTAGGTGGTTATACCCTGTATTTAAGAAAGTGCCTGCAGCTGATGGTTAAGACGGGTGTGACTCGGCCGGAGTCACCCAGGAGCACCTTTTATCTCTTTTGCTTCCCGAGGCCCTTATCACCAAAAGGACAAAAGGCAGCTTGGTATCCAGACTCTGTTGAAAATTAGCTGGAGTTGGCCGCCGTTGTACCTTCTTCTGGAACGGAGATTTCTAGTTAAAGGTGACTGGTGCAATTTGCGGATACCAACTGGTGTAAGTATAGTACCCGGGAATACTGGTCGGAAGGATTTCCGTTGAGTTGGGGGTGAATGGGAGCAGCTGTGGAGAGGCCGGGTGATGACCAGGTTGGGCAGGTTATGCTCGATGGGTGCTGACCACCCATGTTGCCTTGCGTTGCCCTCTCCATCACCGGACGTGCTGGCTTGCTTTGTGGCCACACCCGATAGGCCGAACCGCAGAACTGATTTTCATCTTTTATTTACTTACTTATTTCTTAAAAATCAGTAGGTCAGTAAAACATTCCCTTGGCCCTGTCAGTCAAAAAAGGAGTGTAAAAATTGCTTTATGCTGTTGTGCTTTTATAAATATATATTGACCCAGCGAAGAGCTGGTTTGGGCCTGTTACAGAAAGTTGTTTTTCTCAGGTTTCTTCCCAAAGAATGGCTGCCTCTGTTTTTTTTTAGGCAGATGCATGTGTAAAAGCGGATGAAAGCAGGCAGTGGGTGATCAACATGAGCCAATTAGCCTGGTCCAGTACGCTCGTGTATCAGATCGTAGCATGGAATTCCTGGCCCGTTACCTGAATAACTCGACTCTCAGGGGCACCCCAGACTAATTCTCGTGCTCTACTTAACATCAACCTGTAAGTTGTTTTGTTGTAGGCTGTTTATTAGGTGCACTGTGTTAACGTTAACTGTGGCTCTTGAAGATGCTTCTGAGTTTACAGCTCATAAAGCAGAAGTAGGAACTCTTATTTGAGAGAGTTTGGGAAGAAGAGGAAGGAGAATGAGGGAGCTATAAAATATTTTCTTATATAGCTCGCTCGTGTTAAAATGCCGTGGCTTGAAACTCTCGCTGATGAAGGGCTGAGTTGCACAGGAACCTGGGAAATCTCACTTTTCTGAAGAGAACATTTTAGGGATGTCTGGGAGGTTCATGTTTATGGACTAGTGCCCTGCTGTGTTACTGGAGTCAGAAGGAACCAGTTACGGATAGAGGGAGAGGAGCTCATTCCAGTGACAAACTTGCCTGAGTGGCTGTAAAAGTGCTACAGGAGTCTGAGTAACACGAGGAGCCTTCCTTTGGTAATGGAAGACGCAAGTCGTATTAATTTTTTAGGCCGTCTCTGACCAGAAGAATGATTTTTTTTTTTTCAACGTCCGTTCCTAGAGCAGATGAGGTTTTTCAGACATTGTCCGGAAGAAATACCTGTGCTAAACTCCCATTTTCTCTTTTCTTCCAGAAACCTGCTTCGTCTTCTGGACAAGCTCGTTACTCACTACACTAGTTTTTAGGTTGCTTTGGAGGAGCCAGGGCCTCCTGCAACAGTGCTGCTTATCAGCATCACTGCGTTCCTACCGTTTTTTTCCCCCCAGTTGTTCTTCCGTTGCAATGGGTCGCTAAAGAGGAGTTCCTAAGAAGCGGCCGTGAACACTTTCTGGCAAGAAACTACTTTTCAGCTCTTGGATGATTGTGTTGCTCTCAGTCTTGTTCTAGGCTGATATGAGTAAGTCTGGTTTGGGTGTCCCTTAAATGGATGTCATCTAGAGGACAGTCTTGTTAAAACTTGGGAGTTGCCTGCTCAGCAGTTCAGTTACGTGCTCTTGGCGGTGGTTGGAGGATGCAGTAAATCCAGCTTTAGGGCACTTAGAACCGAGTTAAGAACACGACTCTCCCACGAAGCAAAATGCCAATCCCACAGCAAACTCATTTTGCTGGTAAAGTGAGTTTAACATTTCTAAATGGATTGACTTTATGCAGGATCACGCGTTGTCTGCTTGTGCCACTCTGCTTTTATGCCGTGTCATGTTCCTCCTGTTCAGGTTGGTGTCCTGGTGGTGAAAGAACCTGTATCGCTTTGTTCGCTGACTAATGCAGCAAAAAGGCAATCATGTGCCCCTGCCTGGTCTGGGCCAAACTCTTATTAATGGCTAATTGATCGTTGGGCAGGGACGAGTGTAAAGATCACGGGCTTGGTCTGCTCTTCGCTGGCACCGCGCTTCGAAGCCAAGGTGGTAGGTAGGTCGCCGCGGTGCGTTACTCTCCTCTCTCTATCAGCTGAGCACGTAGAAGGGCAAGGAGCGTCCGAAGGTAGCGCCTTGCTCGGTACACCGGTGACCCGCTCCCTATTGCCCGCTGCAGGGAATTTTATCGAGGAGTGTACAAAACCTCCATTTGCTTTCTTGGCAGGTGCTGTCGAGGGAGCGAACGTGGGCATGAGCTCTTTTGTGAGGCTTGTGGACGTGGCGGTGAGGTTCCCCCAGACCGTCTTTTATCCCAGTGGCCGTCGGTGCTCCACGACAGCCGTTGTCTTTGCTGATAATACCGGCAAAACCACATGTGAACCTGCCCCTCTGATACCGCGATGTGAAATGTTGAGTAGCGGGGAAGTTTCCCTGCATGTGGGTGTAAGTCTGGTTAGCGATAGCCAGGGATCAGGCATACGTGATTTTGTGCCGGCAGCCTGATCGTAGCCCCCAGAAGGCACAAAAGACACAAAAAGGCACAAAAGATCCTTGAAGAGCATCGCGCGTCTGCTGTGACGGTGCAGAAGGGACTCGTCGCTCGCGGTCACGTTTCTGCTGAATGATCCTCCTGGGTGTCATTCCTGAGGGAGCTGCATCCTTTGGGTTCTGGGGCTTGTGCTGGCAGAATCGGTGTTTTGCTGAGCGCTTGGCGCTCTTGAGAGACAGAATGGCCCCCTGGGTTCATGGTGCTGTGGGCCGTGACTTACTTTCATCTGTTGTTCCGACTGGAGCTTAAATTGGTGGAAGTGATGAAATGCTTCGTTAGTTTATTCTCAGATGGCTTTAACATAATTTGGTTTTGCATTTCTCTCCTCTCTCCCTTTTTCTCTCTGGAAATGTTGTTTCTTCATCTTCATCTTCAGTAAACTT
>JAVJGG010000007.1:7454665-7470047 GCA_035590195.1 Aviceda cuculoides | reverse complement strand
CCGCCCCATTCTGCCTATACCGTTGCTTCCCAGCTGCTGCTGCCTAAGGTGGGATGGGGAAACTGGAGTTGGAGCAGGGGCCGCGGAGCTGTGGTTGCGCGCATACCCACGTGCTGGGGGGGCTGGATGTGTCGGTGCTCGGGGAACGGAGGTGGATGCCGCTGAAACTGTAATAACAAGACTCCACGGAGTAATAAAGCGCGTGCGGTTTGTGTTCGGGCTGGAAAGCCGGTCCCATCTGTTCCAGATGTTTTCAGTTGTGTTTATAGCAAGTAGCTACTGTGCTGCTTTGGAGCAGGGGGGGAAATAAAATAAATAAAATAAAAACATCGGGGTGTGCCTCCGTAACCGTTGCAAACGGGCAAAAGCGTCTGTGAAATGTGTTCCCTTTCGTTGCCTTAGAAAAGATGCATAAGTGGTCTTGAATAATTCAATAAAGAACCAGAGCTTCCAGGGAAGGTTTCTGCGTGCGCGCCGGAGTGCTGGCTTTGCGCGTTTTGTTGGCCAGAAGCGCGTCCTACCCCTTGGCGCGGGGCAGCACCCGCGTGTGAGACGGTACCTTTCTTAAGTCGGAGAAATTTGTTCTTCAAATCCGTCGGCTCCTGGGTCTCTGGTAGACCTTGCGGGCAGAAAGAGCCTGGGTGAAGGGGAGGTGGGCCTCGTTCCGAACTGCACCTAAACTTAGGAGCCGATGCGCATGTTCGTTTCTGGGGACGGTGCTGTATTATTTGCTGCCATCCCATAACCCGCATGCAAAACGGTGTGTTTCCATAGGCTTTGTTAGTGGGCTTGCATCTGACCTATTTTTCTTTGTTCTTTTTTATCTGTGCTGTCTTTGAGACTCGCGCGTGGGAGCTGAGCTGCGGACTAAGAGCCGAGGACGGGGCGGACGGCGTGCTAGTCGGGGTGCTTGAGGTGGAGGAAAACTTGGCCAAGATGGGAGAATGGAAGCAGTAGCACAGCAGCCAGAAACTGAGGGCTCTGCTACTTTCTTTTGTGGCTGAATTCGTTTGTTTGTTTGTTTTGTTCGTGTAAGCGTTGATACGCAAGGTAGATACCGTCAGTCGTTCTGATTTCTTGCTATTCAGCCGTTTAGTTTTTATACTCGCCTGAATTTGAATGTGCCCTTAAAAAACGCTGTTTGCTGCTACCGCACTCGGAGGATCTTGCGGGATCGCAAGTGGAAGCGATACGGATGTGAAGAAGTTGTGAAGGCTTTGTCTCTTTCTGTACCGAGTCTGTCCCTATTCCGTCTAGGGAATATAAGGAAGAGGTGTTGTTTTTTGGTCATTACCCACATATGCCTCTTTCTTTCCATTGGTAGGAAAACAGGTTACCAGCTCAGTCTCCAGTTGTATAAAGATAGAAAACTTCCACAGGGCAGCAGATGTGTGCTTAGCCTCCAAGCCATGTGAAAGGAGATTCTTTAATATAGCTAGAATTTTGAGATTCTTTAATATAGCTAGAATTTTGAGATTCTTTAATATAGCTAGAATTTTTTTCTTTGTTACCTTATCATTTTTATATTTACCTGTCAAAAGCAAATTTGCAAGTGAACCCTTGGAAAGCGTGACGGGTCTTATTTCGTGGGTGAAATACAGCAGCCTGTATTCAGGGGGACTTTTGTGGCGGGGGTGTAGAATTAGGAGTCTCTTCTATACAGAGAAGCAGATACGAGAAAACGGGAGGGGAAAGAAAGTCAACTACTCAAACCCGTCCCCGAGTGGATGAATGAATGGGTGACACACATAAATGACTGCTGTGATGGTCTGACTTACTGCAGCTGGGTCTGGGGATAATCCTCGTATGTCAGATTTCTGTAAGGCCAACATGTGACACAAAGCTTGCCTCCCAGCAGACAAGTGTGCTTTGCTGGTATTAAGAGGCTGCCCGAAGGCTGGTCTCCCCCCGCGCGTTGGAACGCGTGTCGATGTCTGTCTGCAGCGTGGGTGCTTGCCCGCGTACGTGGTTCCGCAGCCGAGGTCTTTCGGAAGAACTTTAAAGGGAAACTGGAATTCCACAAACCCTTGGCTGTTGTGTAGACGGTCCCAAACTTGCCTGCGTGTCCGTACGTCCTTTTTAGAAAAAAAGGAAAAAAGGAGGAGGAAAAAAAAAAAAAAAAAAAAGAAACGAGAAACAGGAAAAAACCCCAAAGACTTCTAGCCGGGATTACCTTTCTCGCGCCTGTCACCACTGATGTCCTCTCAAGGTTAGGATTCGAGCTACGTGAGGCCGGCTTAAAGCAAACGCCGTTTGGAAGGAGCTCTATGAAGGAACAGCGGGCACTGGAAGGAGAGCAGAAGTGCCCACAGGAACATGAACAACAGCTTGCAAGTTAACCTGCCCAGGACCTGGGCTGGTTCAAATAGCTCGCTCCAGGAGAAGTCTGAGCATTCCTTTTTTCTTTTCTATTACTATAGGATGGAGGACGAGGCAGTGCTGGATAGAGGGGCTTCCTTCCTTAAACATGTATGTGATGAAGAAGAAGTGGAAGGTAAGAGATCTCGGACCGCTGGGGAGTAAGGGTGCCTTCACAATTGGTATTCGTATGTAAAATCGGCACAGTTGGATAGCAGAGAAAAAAGGTGCCTTTGTTTTGTTGAGTAATTAATCCTAAAATTGACTGAAACACCGGTAAGCTTGATTGGGGTGAAACTGACTTTTTACAGAAACCCTCTTTTTCAGTTCAGGAGGGAATGTTTTGTTATATGCTGCTTGCACATATTTCCACTTCCCACGAAATCGTCTTTGCTGGGTCTTGTATAGTGGCTGTGAAATATCCGAGCTGTTTGTTTTTCTTTCCTCTACGAATATAGTTTTGGCAACGTTTGCATATCACCGCTGCACCTGGAAGGGCTGGAATACGGTGGCAGGTGTCGTAGATGGAGAAGCAAACTGGAAAAACCAGCAGAATTTGTACCGAGGGGGTGGACATAAGGCGGCAAGTGGACGTTAAGCCTTAGGAGGCATAAAGAGAAGGTTTTTCCCTTGAAGAGGAACTTTTTAACAGAGCAAACAGTTTCCTCACTTTTTAGGAAAAGTGTGGACTCCGTAGAAAGTGCTTTAGTTTTCTCTCTAACTGAAAATGTTGCGAAATCGCAAAGGTAAAAGCAATCGAAAGGAGTTTAGTTCAGGGTGGTTTGTGGAAAATTATTAGGCTGATAGGAATGAAGGATTTGCAGCAAATTCTCTTTTTGTTGGTTTTTTTGAGGATCAGTTGACTGTGTGCTTGATAAACTAGTGGGGGAGAAGGAGGAAAGCACGATAGGGTACGTACTCTACCTAGAAGGGAAAGGAGGCCAGCATTTCACCTCACAGTGCTATCCTTCCCCTTTTGACTTAGGTATGTAATTTTATTCTAATTTCTCTATTTGCAAACAAATGCCTGTGGCTTTTTGGTTTCAAGTGTTTTGAGAGGTGTAGCGTTACAGCCGTGTCGTTGTCCCTGGTAACAGACGGTAAAGGATCAAGCAGTAGGAAAGAAATAATCTCCAAAAAGATAAGTTAGAACACTTCCAGCAAATCAAACCAGTCATTTCCATGAGAAAGTCTGTGTTTTCTTCCTCTCTTGTATGAAGCAATTTGTGCTCAGTAGCAATAAATCATCACGTTGGGTTTAATTAGGCCATTTGCTGTCTGCAGGGTCAGAATGACAGGGGTTTTGTGTTAGCCTTGAACTTGTAGAATTATTGTCACTTTGGCACAGCAGAAACATTTGAGAGGAGAGAGAGGGAGAACATCTCTTACATTTTACTATCTTAAATGTTGCCACGTGCTGTTGCGGTGTGTCTTGCCCACGTGTGACCCTGCAGGAATATAATACAAATTGTCGTTCGTGAGGAGCAGTGCGGGAGTGTCCTTTTCACTGTCTGCAGGTGCTGTGAAAAAGGTTGTGGTTAATGCTGTTAAGTAATATTTGTAAATGTGGTGTGTTTATCTCCCTGTTTCAGTGTAGATAGGGGAATCGTTTGATTTAGTTGGGCTAACAGGCCGCTTGCAGTCCGTCTTGCGGCGGTAAGGAGAAGAGGAGGTGAAACGAGTGTTTCTGATAGCAGACGACAGCCCTCCGAGAACTGTAGCTGCTTGTCCCAGCCTCCGGAGAGACTCGGAGGTCTCCAACCAGCTAATTCCCTCGTTCGTGCTAAAGGCAGCGCCTTGATTCCTGCCAGGCTTCTGGGAATGACCTGGCTAAATCGCAAAAGGAGCTGCCGTCTGCGGCGGGGCCAGCGCTGACGCCGCAGCGTCTGTCAGCGTCGCCGGGTACCATCCGGCCGGTGAGTTACTGCTCGGCCACTCATTCCACTCTTCTGGAGTGGGACAGCCTTGGATTCGTAGCCTGCCCGGCACGTTTGGGGCGTCGCCACGGCGCAGGTAATCATTAAAGGCTTTGGCACTTGGCAGAGATCTTATTTGCCTTGGAGGGGGAGATTTCCAGCCTAAACGATTCTAGGATTCTGTGCATGTCCTCAGCTACATCTAGCTCTTTACACATACGGGCGCCCTGTAGATCAGTACATTTAATATATGTGTGTATCTGTTACGCACACTTGCAGCCTGTACGGTCATCGTCTGCGTGTCTAGGGTGAACTGTAGACTCACAGAACGGTTTGGGTTGGAAGGGACCTTTGAAAGACCCTCTAGTCCAACCCCCCTGCCACGGGCAGGGACACCTTCCACCAGACCAGGTCGCTCCAAGCCCCATCCAGGCTGACCTTGAACACTTCCAAGGATGGGGCATCCACAGCATCTCTGGGCAACCTGTGCCAGAGCCTCCCCACCCTCAGGGTGAAGAATTTCTTCCTTACATCCCATCTAAATCTACCCTCTTGCAGTTGAAGATCCAATGGAAGGGCTAAAATGTCAGGCTGAAGACCTTTGGCTGACCCTTGGTGCAGATGCTTTTAAGTCTTGCTGCTAGATTTCTGCACTGCAAGTGGAGCGGTTTCAGGGAGGAGAGCGTTCCTCTGGAGACCTGAAGGTGTTAGCTCTCAAGTGCTCGCCGTTACTCCAGCCGCTTCCACGGTGTGATTATAACTTGCTTTTCTCAAAGGCTTACAGTACTTGCATCCCCTGTAGAAGAAGGTAATAGCGAGCAGAATTGTTACCTCCAGGTCTATTTTTGTGATAATTTTTATTTTTAGCCTACTTGAGTGAAGAAACAACATACATGTGAAGTTGTTCGCTTCTCTTGCCTCTTCTCTCCATTCCTTTTGCAATAATTTTTTGCACTTAGCAGTCAGTATTGATCAAATTTCTCAGGAAGGCTCTTTAATGCTACTCTTAATTTCACTAAATTTGTAGGGAAAAAAAAAAATAAAAAGCCCTGAGCAGAGAGGAGAGGCCATTTTCTTTCCCCTCTGCTAGGGAAAGGGGGATTGTAACCGTTATCAGAGGAGAGCTGATTGTGTAGTGTTAGGGCAGTGGGACTTGGGGATTCCCCAGCTGCAGGTGTTTCGGGAGAGAATGGGAAAACCCTCCTGCAAAACTTTATAAGGAGCTTAGAAAGCAGGCTGCTTTTGTTGCTTGTGGGTGGGTTTGATTTCAAAGAGGTGAAGACAGAATTTTAAAATTGTCATTTTGAGCATCCTTCTTTTGCATGTTCTTTGCAAGAACAGAAACAGCCTGGTGTCGTTTTCTTGGTAGGCGACGGCCTCGTGTTATGTCTATGAGATGGAGATAGCAGCTCTGAATTACCATCTCGCTCACTAATTTGATTACGTAGTGGTGTGGGGGAGAGGGAAGGACTTAACTTTTGAAGGAGGGGGAAAACCAGGCATTTCTGGTCAGTTAGACGTTGAGACAATTTCAGCTTGGGGCAACATCGGTCGTGCCCTTGCTGAGTAAGTGTAATGTTAATAGAAACCATACGTACCTGACAAAAGTATGTCCCTTTGGCCTGGTTCCAGAGATCGTTTAAAGCTTCTCTAAGATGCCACCTCGGTCCAGTGGTCCTACGCTGGAACGTGTTGCTATTTTATTAGTGATATCGGCTGTCGACACGTGAAAATTATTCCTTTCCAGCTCACCCCCTGCTGTCTTTATCAGCCAGAGGGCTCAGCTGATTAATCCAGTACGCGTTAGTTACGAGGAGCTGCTTCGCTGGCCGGCGCTGACGTTGCGCGTAAGCGCCCAGAAATGTGGCTCGGGCCAGACGAGGGATCCCGGGTCCGGTTCAGAGTGTGGAAGGAAAGCAAATGCAAAACTGGGGGTTTTCCTGGGGGGAAATCAGGAAGAGGCACTGCCCTAAGCCGAACCCCCTGTGCGAGAAAACCGTTCCCAGTCATTTAGAGCGCTGCACGTTCCTTTCCTTGACGGTAACGACGTATTGCCGCTGTTAGGAGCGCCGGTATGTGTGACATAAACAGATTACTTCATAACCAATTTTGCAAGAGGGGAAAAGCAAAGCTCCACCTTATCCTTTGAGATAAGGTATTCTTGGCTCGTCGAGCCTAACTTCCCGCGGGCTCGCTGCCGCCCTGCCTTCGTGGTGGGGCGGAGGGTGCTTGGTTTCAAGTCGCACAACTCCGTTGCTGGAAGACCGGAGGAGCGCTCTGGCCGCCTGTATTAGGAGACCGGGACCAGCACTCGGGTCAGGTGTTTCGTCCCACGTTTCAAATGATTTGCAAAGTAAAGGTCTCGAGAGTATGGCTTAGATGCCGCTGTTGTAGGAGTGCGTTCGGGAAGAGGTGCTTCTGCAGCGGGAACTTTTTCATGGATCCTGTTCTCGTTACGGGATTCACTGTATAGAGAGCCTAAACCAGGGATTTATAACAACTTTCAGTAACTGCTTTTTCCATTTCAGCGGATGGCTCCCCACACTTCCCTCCTCCTTGCTTTCTATTCTCGACCCTGTTGTGTCATTGCACTTTGCCGGTAGAAAGCCTTGTGATGCCGTAAGCCTAAGATTATTACTTGATGGTTGGATCAATGAGCAGAGAGGTTGAAAAGGCAAAGATAGCTGTGAAAATCTTTACCTTTATTAGCAGCAGGCAGAAGGTAGGAGAAATGAGCTGTGTTTACCCATTTACTTTGTTTTCTTTTCCTTCTCTCCTCCCCACCTTCAGTTTTTGATCACTGACTGTAGGCAGACCTCCATTTTCAGAAATAACCAGAAGGCCTGTTTCATATCAGTGAGAGTTTTGAATGGCTTCTGAAATAAATATGATTAAAAAATTAATCAGATAAAATCTCAGCACAGAATGTACTTCATGAATATTCTTTGGTGCCTTTAATTTATACACAGAGATCGAGCAGGCTATATTTTGCTTTGGTAAAACCGAGTCAGGCTTTGCTCCTGCAAGAAAAAAAAAAGCAAAACAACGAGGACTCTGGCATTTTGCTCTCTCTGTGTACAGCAGCTGGCACAGCTTGGGAACGGCAGGCACAGATCGGGACCTAAACGCTGCCGCACGCGGCTGGTAAAAACAAGACGGGCGGTTTGGATCTTCTCAACTTTGAAGTATCTGGATGAAAGATTTCAGATGAGCTTCTCTCCAGCTTTAATTCTCCACTATGCTTTGCAGCATACTGAAATGTGCTGTTAACTGGCTTGTCATAAGTGAAAAGGGCTAGTGCTCTGACTTCACTGCAGACTTTTGGTAATATGGTAAATCCCTATGGAAGAGTTGGGAGCGGTTTTTGTGTGTGTGCATTAATTAAGTCAGTAGTACAAATGCTGTAAGTTCTGTGAAATATCAATCCCTCACAAAGTGGTTTGTTCAGAAATTTTTGTCATTAAGATAATACCACTTTTCAGTCATTTGTTAGCTTGATGCTAGTAAATCCGTGAGTGTGGTTACTGTCGGCACTTTCCAGCAGGTGCCTGTGTTCCCCGTCATTGCACGGGTTGATCTGGTCAGAACCAGACCAACCATCCATATGGTTCTGGTCATTGCCGATGTCTTTCATCTGCTGTCAGGAATCAGCAAGAGCTTTAAAGTTGCTGGGGTTGTGTGAGAAGGTGTTGATGCCCGCCCACTCCAGGCTCTGTGAGAAAAGCTGCAGTCCAAGTTCAGATGGTGATAAACTGACTTTACGTAAGGTAGCGATAAGTTGGCTGGGCACGCAGGAGAAATCGAGAAAATGTTGTAAGAACAGCTGAGCCAATATATGATCTGGTTTGCCCGTTGCAAAGGAAAGGTTGCGTTTTCTTTTAAGTTTCGCACCGACGCGTGCTACGAGCGTAAGGTACGTGGCGGTGAAGGAAGGTGTTTCCGTACCATTTTGACGGTGACTGGCTTTTTTCCACCTCTGATGGGTTTAGAAACAATCATCAGCTCTCTGACCTGGCGGTGAAACTAATGGGCTTCTCCTGTCTCCGTGTGCTCATCACGACCACTCTACAAAGGTCACTTTTTAAGCCCTCTCTTCCTTCGTGCTTCGGTTTCTGTAGGTGCTGCCCAGCATCAGAGTGCGTGCGGCTGCTGGTCGCATGATGGTTTGGTCCTCTCCTGGGTCGTTTCAGTTAGGATTCAAGTCCAGGCTTGTTTGACTGTCTTCTGCCCGCTGAATAAACCTTCCTCTGCCCCACAGCTCTTTTCTAAGGTACAGTAATACTGGATATGATAGGTCAGGATGGAGATTGAAGAACCGATACGGCCGTTGCTCAGCCTTCAGATGTGTGCCCCAGGTGTGCTGATTACTCTTCCTGAATTTGTCTGGGATATTTAAAATTAAAAGGTAATGCAGAATATACTGGGGAGGCCCAGTCGCAGCTGTAAAATATATAATGCCACTGTTTGCTCTGTTTGGCTGTATTTAGCAAATTCTTGCTCTGTTTGGCCGTATTTAGCAAATTCTGTCGTGGTTTGTGCCTGTTCACTGAATTGGCAGGCCTTGAAGAGGCGTGCTCCATGCCATAAATCAAGGCATAGAGAAGCAGCGAAGGTAAACGACAGAACCCGCTTGGCAAACGGGGAAAGGTATGGAGGCAGAAAGTGGGAGATAACTGACCCCGAGTCAGCGTTGGGTTCCTCCAAGCCTGGCCACGTCAAACAGTCACGGCCTTCGTGTAGCTGGGGAACGCAGGAGTGTCCTTCCCTCTCTGCGCGCCCTGAACTGGCGGAGCTGGGCTTAATCTGGAAACTGATGCTAGGGCTCTTTCTGTAGCTTGCTGGGATAAGCGCAGTCTGGACGCTAGTTTGGTCACCGTCTCAGCCTTCGTGAAGGTCCGGCCCTTCCTTTTTCTTCGCGTGATATTCCCGTCTGGTTGCACAATGCTGGGAGAACCTCCTTAGGGATCAAAAGAGGCTGAGGAGGGGCATAGGAAGCTCGGGCCCTTCCTCGGAGGAAGGATTGTGCTTTTGGAGAGGTGTCGGGACGCCTTTGTGTGAACGGGGCTCCCGCCGGCAAGAACCGTGTTATTTGCATTCCGTCGCAATGCCTTGCTGGCAGCAGCTCCGTCTTCTAGTAACCCCGGCTCCAGCCGCAGCCTGCCGTTGGTAAAACACGCCGTAGCCTCTATACGTTTAATTATAACTGCAGCCTTGGAATCAAGGTTCGCTTGCAGGGGGGCTGTTTTTCTGTCTGGTGATGCGGTACTGGGGAGTTGGGCTGTTTTGAGGACTTGGCGTGAGCTGCCTGGCACTTGGCAAACCCAAGGAAACAGGACGGTGGCTTGGGTAGATCTCTGCCTGGCAGGTTGCAGTTGTAAATCTCGGTTTTGTTGCTAACTTGTGCCCAGCCTTTGCTCTATCTTGTTTTTGTTGCTAACCTGTGCCCAGCCTTTGCTATATATCTTGGTTTTGTTGCTAACCCGCGCCCAGCCTTTGCCGTTTGTTCTTCAGGCTTTCGACAACGTGCAACTCCACGCAGTCACTGGCGGCGATCAGGAGTTCGGGCTCCAAAAAGACCACAGTGTTTGCTTCAGAGTTCAGAGGGCAGATTTCAGCGACGTGCCTTGCTGTGGCTTGTGCGCGAGTGGTAAAGCAGCAGCCGAGCTCTGGTACCCAGAAAGCGGTTTGAGGTTCTTTTTCTGAAATGGGGGCGGCGCTTGGATGCCTTAGTCATTATAGCACAGCTCTTTCTTATGTTGGAGGGTGGTCTAAAACCTACCTGCATCTGTGAACTTAATAGTGCCAAGTACAGCTTGGTATTCATTTAGTCTTGGTAATTAATGAGATGGAAATACAGAAAACGAGGCCAAGATTTTCAGCCGAGATGGACTATTTTGGGTGGTCATTTGGGGCATTTTGGAAGCGGAGTTAATTTTAAAGGAACCGTGGTCAGTGCTTGAGGCAGATGCCAGAAAATCCAGAGGTAGCATGCTTCTGAACAGCTTGGCCTGAAACTTAAATCAAACAGTCCAGCACGGCTCCCCTCCTCTGCCCTGTTCCCCAGAGCCGTGGGTTTTTAAGTCTTCCTTTTCTTTCCCTGGAATCCAAGCAGTACTGGCCAGATTAGATCAGATCACAGCAGGACAGGTTTGGTGGCTTCTGTAACCTCTCACAGCTCCAAAGAAGAGAGAAAGAAAAGCAGCTTACGGAGTTGTGGGTAAGAGTTTCGCAATGGCTTATATAAAGCTCAGTGAGAATACCCCAAACACGTTTGTTATTCTGTCTAAACTATGTCCACCCGTTAATTCACTGCCAACTTCCGTGTGTTTTCCTGTCGCAGAGCGGTACCTGATAGCTGTCATCAACGTCTGTCTTCTGGGCTTCATATTCTGATCCTTTCCCAGCAATTCCTAGTGTGGTTTTTGGTGACTGACTTGGTCTGCTCCTTCTAAACAAACAGGGCTTGTAGGGTCTTCAAGAAATCGAATGAAGACCTCATTTCATTTTTTCTTTTTTCTTTTCCTCTTTAAGATATTCTTGACTTGACTTTATGTGAGCTCTGTCTTTTGGAGCCGTCCCATTCTCCAGTGCTAACTCACCTTTTAAACATGCTTCACGGGAACGGCCTCTGAATCTTGTTAGGAATCTGGCAGTTCAAGTCTGGGGCATCGATGGGGAGAAAGCGAGTGTACGTTTGCAATTGAGAAGCGCAAGCTTTAGACAGATGGCTAGGAAGACTTTCCTTCTGGCTAACTATAGCATTGTTACACGCGAACTTTTTAAAGACTGCAGAGGTCACTTTACATAAGGATAAAACTGACCTTTTGTAGATATCGAAGTTCTAGAAGCCTGATGTTATAAAAGAAGGAAAAAAAAATTCTCCGGTTTACATGCTGTCTTCCCCTACACAGCTCGGTTCCCTGCCCCTCGTAGTGATTTCAGTGAAGGACTGCACATTAAGATGTGAAGAGCAGTAATACAAATATGTAAAACGATCTTTGGTCAAGTTCCCTGCTCAATTAAGTAACTGCGTCTTCATTGCTGATGCTGGGTCCTCTCTTGAACGCTTTAATCTTAGCCATGGATTTGGGGCTCTTTTCTCGGAGCTGGCAGACTTTAGAAACAACAGGGCTCTCCTCATCTATTGTCCCTTCCCGTTTCCTCTGTCGGCTGCATAGTAGCTTGGGTTTTGTCTCTCTTGGAGCCCCTGTCTTCTTTTTTTGCCCTTTACTGCATCTCTTTCACTGCAGGCTGTTCTCCCGATGGCTTTTATTAGGTCGTGAACCTCCTACTCAACCTTACGGTTGTCCTTTTGCAAGTATTTGGTCCCATCACCTGATGGATTCACAGTGACCCTTTTCCTTGGCCAACTGCCACATAGGATGGAAGAATTAGTTTATTGCATTCTACTATTGTTTTAAAGGCCCTTATGCCCGCGGGCCTTCCCGATCGCATTTTTTGTTCAGCTGCCCGGTTACAGACTTGTGCTGCTTTACTCCGGTCTTTTCCATACAGGTGTGATTTCTTCTGCTTCTCCCAGCCAGTCTCTTAACCTGGCACCCTTGGCCCAACTCCACGTGTCCACCTGCTGCTAGAGCTGGTCCCGTGGCGGTCTGCGCTCGGTCCCTCGGAAGACCTTGGGTTCCCTGCCGGGGAACGTCGCGCAGAGACGTCGTTTTGCGCTCGGGCGTCACCGCCGTGAGACATAGGTGGACGTTGCTGCACTCATAAAATCGTTCCCGTGACACGAAGAGCCGAGTCTGGTCCGGTCGTGTGGGCTGCCCTCTCTTGGGAGGGAAATGCATCTTTCCTGTGGTTCCGCTGCTCGACAGGGCTCTTTTGCTGGGGGGGAACGGGAGGGATTTGGATCTGATCTATCTCCAACTGGTCTGTTAGCTTCTTTAGATTTCACCCAGATTTCAACATTGAAAATGACTCAATGACTCCTTCTGCTGTTCACCTGATCGGTAAGCCTTTACGCGCCTGGAAAATCAGTCAGTTGAATATCAGGCTGTTACGAAAACCCTGTGGGGACGGAGGGGTGAGCCTGGGAGCACGCGTGGTCAGCCCGTCTCGAGGATTGGTTGCGGTTTTGTTTTGTTTTCTTCCGAGTTTCGGTATCTGTGTTCACATGCATTGATGGCAATAGTGCTTAGCTCTCACACGGTGCTAGGGGAAATCACGGCGTTCCTTGTTTCTAACGCATGAACCGGCCGCGTTCGCTGGCAGGGCTTGTGAAGTTCCATGTCTGTTCTCTTACCCAGAATTTACACCTTCCCTATGTATTGTTGGAAATGGTCCCATTTGCCTGTTGCTTTTGTGGCCTGCGTGGAAATGAATGCTCTCTTTCACTTCGCTCCGGGGAGATTTTCAGGCGAAATACGAAGACTCCGTAGGAGGCAACGGGAGAGCCGTTCCTCTTCCACCGGTGCAAACGGTTCTCCGGAGCGGGGTGTCGCGCAGGCCGTGTCCCCCGTCCCGCGGGTGCCTGGCTGTGCAGGGCGACGGCCGTACGCCGGAAAGCGAAGTTGGTCGGGATGGAGGGTCCGTGCCTGCCCCTCCGCTAGCTCCAGCCCCGGGAGGTGTTCGCCACCTGTAACCCCTTTAAAATCAGGTAGAGTTCAAGGCGCTCGGCGCGTGACGCCGTGGCCTTTTGTTCTTATTTCTTGAGCTGATTTGAAACTAAGCAGGGCTTAGTTTGGGACTTGCTTAGTGCTACTTTTAGTATCTCGCCTTCAAAATGGATCATCCCTGTGATTTATTCGTCCTTCTGGGCCGTCGGCTTTTTATCTCGCCTATTTCCTTTGGTTCTCCCACAAAACGAGAAGTACCCTCGTGCCGTCCTTCCCCCCCCCCCCCCCAGGTTTTGGAAAGCCGCCGCTAGAAGCTGCCCTAGCCCGGCTGTAATCCCGGCGGCGTGTGGGCTGGTGCCACGTCTGGTTGCGTGCGTTGACGGTACGCCGGCACCTTCTCGGCCGCGAGAGATGCGCCGGGGCCGTCTTCTGCTGACGAAGCACGTGGCGGGCTGCATCCCCTGCCCGTCTCCCGTGACTTGGGGGCTGCGGCCGGTGCAGATTCCGACATGTTAGACCTGGCGATGGAGCAAGTTCTCGTAACGTTAGCAGCTCGTTAGCGGTAAGAGCGAAAGCCCTAAGCTCCGGGGATGTGTCAGAAGCTTCCCCGCCCTGGGGGGGTGCTGGGCTTCGAGTCCATCCAAGTAGGAGATTGGTGGCTGAGCTATGGAAATGGGCAGAGAAGGGCACACCTCTACCTGCCTGGGTGGTCTTAGAGGTCAGCCGTGCCCCAAAGGTTAACGGCAGGGGGGTCCCGAGCGAAGCCCCTCGTTCGGGTGACCCACAATGTCCGTCTTCTCTGAGAGCCTGGGTGCCCAGGGCAGGAGGTGCGAGTGGCCAGAGCTCGTGGCGAAGAGGTTGGCTGCGTAGACACGTCAATGGTAACCACATGAGCCTGTCCAAGCCTGATGGGATTTAATGGGACTCTCCCGGTTCTTCGGAAAGGAGCCCTGGAAGTCAAAACAAGGGCCGGGTGAAAATTGCTAATAGTCAGCTCGTTTTCATTGCTTCATAAATTTTCAGTGTTAGGTTTTGGACTTGTTTCCTTCTAAGGTGGCAGTCTGAGATTCTTCATGGGTTAGTCTGACCAGGCTCTAAGTCTCAACAACCCTGGTCATGTGGAAGGGATTCCTTCTTAGATATTGTGCACCAGGCAGACTTTATCCTTTGATCCCGTAACTTTCGGCTCCTTTCTCCAAATGACCAAGTTTTGTTTCTGCTAAGCAAAAGCTGTTGCGCTGTCACCATTTCCTTAAAAGAGTTAGTGCTTAAAAATGGAGACCATCACAAATAAAGTAATCTTTTTCAGCTTGTCTGTTTGGCTGTAGGTATCTGGAATGATAAAAGAATTTCAGGCTTACACAGTGTCAGGCTTAAAGTCTGCACTTGGTCATGCACTAAGGTTGCAGAGAGCTGTAGACTCAGCTCAGTGTCCAGATGAATACAGAGACCTCAGGTACAAAAAGTATCATCACACTTAGGTAATCGAATTGTATCTGCTGATTTACCTTTTTTTTTTTTTTTCTATTTTTCCCCCTCATGCTAGGGCTGTGATTCCAGTTTGCATTCCCTGTAACACAGGTTTTCTGGCAGTACCCTACATCTGGATTACTGCTATGGTCACCGATAATCTATTCCATGTATGTGTTGAAATATACAATATACAAAAGGCTGTGTGGAAAGACTGTTGTCGCAGGATGAAGCTCCCCAGAATCACCTCAGTTCAAATGCCATGAGAAACCTGAGCTTTACAGCCCTTCATAGGTGCATCAGACATCAGGTCTATTCTGTGTGGTTCTGCTGGGAGGAACTGGTTTCTTACCTAGGACGTGCTAGGAAGCGATAACACTCTTGAAGGCAAACGGGGCTCCAGAACTAGTTTGAGAAACAACACCCGAACTGTGAATTTCTCTCTCTATAGAGGTTTTTTTTGTCGCTTGCCGCCTGTGTTGTGGCGCAGGCAGATCCGCATGTTTCGAGCGAGATGGATGGCGGGTGCTTCGCAGGCCTGGGGACGTCAATTTTGGGGCTGACGTGGTGTAATTCCCCCGCTCCCAGCACACTTCTCCTCCAGGCGGATCCCAAGGTCTCCTCGTCACGTGCGTTTAACCGGACCCTCCGCTGACGGTGCCGGGCTCGTCCCGGTTCTTTCCCAGCCGCGCTCCCCCTCGCTCGGCAGCGGAGAGGGCAGCCCCTTCGTGCGTGCCTTGCACGTACACCCTGCCTCGGTCTCTGAAAAACTCCTGTCCTTTCTGTCCTGGACAGAAAAAGATCCTCGCTGACCGGCACTTGGGGTTTGAGTGCCACAGGGACTGCAAAAACACCTGGAATTGTGGGAGGTAGGGGTAGAGGGACCTGCAAAAACACCTGGAATTGTGGGAGGTAGAGGTAGAGGGACCTGCAAAAACACCTGGGATTGTGGGAGGTAGAGGTAGAGGGACCTGCAAAAACACCTGGAATTGTGGGAGGTAGAGGTAGAGGGACCTGCAAAAACACCTGGAATTGTGGGAGGTAGAGGTAGAGGGACCTGCAAAA
>JAVJGG010000007.1:7427197-7445787 GCA_035590195.1 Aviceda cuculoides | reverse complement strand
TCGCGTGGCCCCCCCCCCCCCCCCCCCCCCCCATTTATCTCCTGCTCCGGATCGGGCCGGCACAAAGATAATGCGGGTAATTTGGATTGCACAAGGAAGCCGTTAGGGAATTAGACGATTAAGAAATGCGTGGTGGGTGAACCGGAGATCTCGAGGCCGAAAACCTGGTTTACTGGGATGCCAGTAGGTTGATATGACAAAACGGGAGGGTTAATAAAAAGTAAATCAGTCGTATACAGAATACCCTGCTGATAGCAGAGGTCTTTCTGCCTCCCTACAGAATATCGCTCCAGCGCGTGCTTTGCTGGAGCTCTAGCTTGCGTAAGAGCAAACCCTAAAAAAAAATACTTTTCTGTCATCATTCGTGAAATACGAGCTTCATTATGCCCTTACAAATGCTTTTGAGGAAAGACTTCTATTGAGGCGGAGTCTTCTGCAGCTGTGGGTCTTGTCCAAGGACCCACTCCCGGGTTTCTCTTTCTGCCAGGGTTATTTTAGGGATGGTGAACTTGCTTTGAAGTTTCTCTTGCACTGGAGCAGATGCTGTGTTGTGAACGTGTTCATGCCTTGAAGAAACAGCCACTTACCGAGAGGCAAGAACTGCCTTTCTTTTATCTCTTCTGACTCTTTTATCTCTTTGACTTTCTGATAAGCCAAAGTGAACTATTTCACCTGTGACCCGAAGGACTGGAGGAAGCCAAAGAACCACCACCAAAGGAAATGGAAATTGAACAACACTGAAATTTGAATGTCATAAACCTGAAGAATAAACAAGATAGGGTGGAAAAGGCCTCAGCCCTGGTCCATTAATCATTGCAAATTATTTCCTTTCTTCTTCGTTAGTGTCAACCGTTTCCCAGAAGAATGGTGTAGTCATTACAATAAATCTGTACGATACCTGAAACGAAAGCTTTGAGAGCTCTGGGCTATTCTGCTCAGCTTTGAATCCTGATCCAACACCTGTTCAAGCAGGAGAGAGTCTTTGCATGTATTTCCTGATTTCTTACCCACCGAGTGAACTTTAAAATAATGGTATTAAGTACATGAAAATGATGTGTCAGGGAAGAGCTTGGTCATCTGAAAGCTGAAGAGGAAAGCAGATGTTAACTGAAATATAAGCGATTCTTTGTAGATGTGTTTGTACTTGTATTGCCAGATTTATGTCTATAACAAGGCAGATCCCTTTCGGTGCCTTTTGCCTTATGGTTTGTATACTCACTGGAAGAGTAGTGTAGACCTCAGCAGTTAAATGGAAATAAAAGTATGCATAAATCAGCAGAGCCTTTCCTTCTGTTTGTAAAGAAACAGATGAATGGACTAGTCTCAACCTGAATGTGGGATTGGGCTTGCGTTCAAGTCTTGCTTCCAACTGGAGACCTTGATATTTAAATATAGTAATGGGAACTGAGTTCATCCAACTGAGGAGGGGTGTTTGATTTAGCTCTGAGCTATGGGTATATAATACCCTGTGAATTGCACGGCTGTGCATGAAAGGAGGGATATTTTGAGCATCCTGATCTGTGGAGACCTCCAGCAGTTACTCTCTGTTGTGTTCATGCTCCAAGAGCAGTTTCATAACGATGCGACTTATTAGGCTTGGGTTTCAGACTCTGATTAATAACTTGGCTCCTCTATGTTGAAGCTACGTGGGAGTTGGTTTGGTTTTTAGTTTCTTTTTTTTTTCCCTAGGTGAAGCGTGTGTCCTTATTTTGTACTTGGACTTCTGCTAGGGGGACCCGGGGTCGGCAGCAGAAGGCCGCGGCCGTTAAATCCGCGCTTTGGCTTCCTTGGAACCAAGCGATTGTCCTGATTTAAAAGCAGTGGCGAGCGGAAGGGAGGGAAATAGTTACAAAAGTTTGCAGTGCCACGGTAACAGTTTGGTCCTTGGCTGTAGAGCACTGATAGCTTTGTGGGGTGCGGGAGATAGTTTTATTTTTGTTTATAAAATGGATAAGTAGCTCTTACGATGCAAGTCATCAGCCAGGAAAAAAGAAGGACACGCACTAAACAACGCCACTCGCAGGAGAGAGCGATCGGGAAGAGTTTGGTGTAGGCCACGAAACTTTGTAGGCTTGGCTTTTTGTGCCGAAAGGTCAGAAAAGCTGTACTGAAAACAGAAGATAGAGATATCGAGACACTCACCAAGCGTCCTGCGCCAAATCTGGGCAGAGATAGGTGTCACACAGACTGGCAGAAGCTAAATTAAGGTTTTGCTGTGGCCTGCGGTCCAGATGAGTCTTTCCCCACCAACCGTACGGGAGCGGAGGGCGATGAGCCTCTGTGAATCCCCCGTCTGAAATGAAGATGGGCTCGAGGAGCTGGGGGCCGGCAGGACTGTCGCGCGTGTCCTTTGGCAGCGACTTTGCTCCTCAATCCCCACCGAAAGGGCTGCACGACTGGTGGTGTCTCGGCAAGAGGGTGGTAAGCGTGTCCCGCGGGAGCCGTCGTGTCTCCAACACCTCGTGCTTCGTGTGGGCGATGGCGAGGCTGGCTCGTCACCGCCGCCTGGAAGGAACGGACCTGGGAGGTGGCAAGTGGTAGATCCACCGAGTTCCAGGAGCCGGTTGAGGGGGCAGTTAGGTGGAGGGGGCGGATCGGCTCCCCGCGAGGGAGGTGCGCTTGTAGGAGTTGCCCAAACCCGCGTGGTTTCAAGTCCGTGAAGGCGACGGAAACTTTGCGGCTGGGAAGGAGTTTCACGGCTGCGAGAGGGTTTCGACGGGCGACTTTGGCCGTTCGCTCCTCTAAAAGCTTTTTGGGGCATTTTGCGAATCTGCGGGGCCGCAGACGCCGGAGCGGGAAGGAAATCTGCTTTCTGCGCCTCGCTTGCAGGCAGAACGCTGACGCGGGTGTTCAGCCGGGCACTGACTCTGCCTTGCGCTTTGGGTATTCCTAGAGAACGTGTCTGACCCCGTTTTGTTGGACTTGCTCTTATTTGGGTTTCCCTTTATCTGTCTGGGACTTGTTCTGCCTACTTTGTATATCATGGTTTTCTTGTTCCATCCTGTTTCTATGCAAATTGCCTCGGATGGGAAACTTCAGAAGGGTGAGTCTATAGAAAAAAGAAACGTAGTCAAGTGACTTCATTCCAGCATGCATTTCATCGTGGGAATAAGAGCTCACTCTGCAGAAAGAAAATGCTCACCACCAAACAGTATAAACTTATTTAATGGCAACAATTGTTCCTTTGGCAAAGTCTAGCTAAAGCTCTCTAGGGGGATTAGTTTAGGCTTTGCATTAAAGTTGGGCTGAAACATACTCGGCATTCCTAGTGGCAGAAAAGTAGCACCATCCAGAACAGTTGTTTCATGTCTGCTTCCAGAAATGGGGATTATTTGGGGATGGACTGTCTCAGATAAATGACTGTTATGGCTTGTAGAATCACATTTGCTAATCGGAGGCAAAAGGAACAGCTGTGTAACCACAGAATATGCTGATGTAAATTTTTCACGTGTTTTTTTTTGAGTTAAATTTTGTCAGCTGTACAGTTCAGATATCAAGCTCACACTCTAAACTCCTCGTTTAGAGTAGTCATTGAAGGAGACATTTCAGTGATTTTTCCTTCGGCCTGGCCCGAGAGGGTTTTGCAGCTTCTCGCAGCTCCCACGAATGACGGATGTCACGTGTGGATGGCCTTATAGCAGGGTACGGGAGGGAGGTGACAGGGTAACTGCTAACGATCCGCGGCCTTGGGATCTCTGCAAATAAAGGGCGCTGTAGTCTTTTTACTAATCTGAATCTGGTTTTCATTCCAGCTGTGTCAGTGTGACTTTTATTCACTGGTGAGGAGGGAAGATTTCCAATTCTTTCACCTGGTCTACTTAAAATATATGCGCATGTGTATGTAAAACAGGCAGTATTTTTTGATTAATTGTTTGCCTTCGAAATGAGATTGCTCTCTGTCTTGTGGCTTCCTTTCATGCCTTGGCAATAAATAAGAAGCTTCCAACTGCAGACGAAACCACGTTCGGGGTTAAATGTGAGCGTTTTTTGATTGTCGGACCTTTCATTATGGAAAGAGGGCTAACATTCCAGCGCCATCATCTCCTCGGGTTTGGTCGTCACGATCAGAGGGACTTCAGTGGTACAGGGACAGGCTGCCGGTACGTATTCTATCAGCACCTATAGGGACAGCGCGAGCAGCAAAAAAAAAAAAAAGAGCTGCGATTCAGGACAGCACCCAGGAACAAATTTAACCTAAAGCATATATTTAGCCTGGCTGTTTTCAAGAAGATTTAAATCCATATTTAAAGCTAAGCATCTGTCGAAGCGCTGCGCAGATTGCCGGTATAAATAGTTTGCTGGGGGAAACCTGGGAGCGGGCTAGATTTCAGGGAGCGCTTTCGGCTGCTCCGCCGCACCGGGATGATGCAAGCGGCGCGGCTTTGCCAGATGACTATTTCTGGTATAGATTCTCACTCTCCTTTCGCCTTTTCTTCAGCTCACTTTCTAATGACCGCAGGGTTTTAGAACCAAAGAAGAATTTCCTTTCTCACGAATGGGACAAGCGGAGCACGGATGGGACCGGAGTTTGACTGGCAGTTCCCTGTCTCTCACCCCCCCCACCCCGGATGACCCTGGAGTCGTGCAGGTTTCCAGAAACATGGCTTTGCTGAGAGCTTTTCCCCCCCGCCGGAGTTTACTGTAAACTGATCCTGGGAGGATAAGCAGGACTATCTCTTCACTGAAAAGTTGCCAGCGTGCTCTATATAGCTCACCCTGGTCTCCCTTTGTAAGTAGAGTAATGGAAAAGGGCTTTCTTCTCCCAGCGTTACTTATGAGGAGCGTTCTCATTTTCCCGGTTATTTTTACTTGTCTTAATGCCAGGTAAGCTGTCGCTGTATTGAATGCTAGGTGTTTTCCCAGTTTCTCCCCGTTGTTTTAAAAAAAGGCGTTGTAAAAGAGTGGCCAGATCCCTGTGGGCTGGGATCTTCCTCGAGTCAGACGAAGTCAGGGCGATGAGCAGCTCCGAGTATCCCTTGGGAGCGGCGATGCAGTTGCTGACCTTCTCCCTGAGTCACATGTGAGCCAGGCTTCTTCCCGTCTGTTTTGGACCCAGGAGGTCCTGCGCTCGCTCCGTTTTACGTGGAAAATGTCCGGCAAGAGCTGGTGGTGGTCACTGCCACCCTGTTAACCCTTTTGGCCAGAGCTGCCTCAGGCAGCTGTGTTCGTGCTGCTCCAGCAAACACTTCCTTCGTACTTACTTTCCATTTCCAATCTCAAAATATGCTCTTTTTTCCGTGCGAAAGTGGTAACACATGTGGATTTTTGTCTGAAACGCGTGCCTGCAGAATACAGAGCGTTTTCAAAGCTTATGGAGTGGAAGGCGCGTCTTAATTATCGGAGGGTTTCATACTAAGACGCTGATAAAGAGAGCAGCTGGGTGAGGCTGGCTAACGAAGAAGGTCGTGTTCCCCAGCTTCTGCGTAATGCCCTTCTTCAGTCTCTAGAGCAAAACAGATTTTAGCAAACTGTATCCTCGTTAATTCCTTACTGAGAAGCCAAGTCCTGGGGAGGACTCGAACGCTGTTAACAGCTTGCAGCTGGTACCGTCCGTGGAAAGTGTTGACTTTCAGGCCATCCTGTATTTCACAACAGTTGGAGCTGTAGGCTCCTGATTGAAACTTGGCAGTGTTTGGGAAGTTTTCTTTCCCCTTATTTTCTGAAAGTGGATATAATACCTATTAGCAAACTAAGGGGTTTTTCTTTGCCCTTCTGGAAAAGAGAATATATAGATTGTTTGCAGTAAAAAACAGTCTGGTGGATCCATTCCTTAGATTTTCCGAAACTGCTATTCTGTGCCAGAAGCAGACCTTTCTTTAGGTGACTTAATTCTCTCTCCGTGGCTAATTCTGAGTGTTTTGGAAGACCGTAGATAGCTCTCAAGTGCAGTTGAATGTTATTTTGGGGTTGGGAGGATTATTAGTTTGACTTCTTTACATCTACAGCTAATCTAAGGTTTGTGACTCGGCTCGTTTCAATACTGGCCTGTGACTAATCTCATAGTTTTGTGATTTGTTAACATAATTGTGTACTTTTTTAAAAATACTGGGGTATTTGCTTCATCATTCTGCGGCAGTTATTGCATACTTCTAATGGCTAAAACCCTATTGATCAAAGTTCCTATGTTTATAACCATTTTTGCCAAGGGATTTGGCACGGAAGTGAGCAGGGCAGAGAAATAGAAGGTGCAGTGCTTCGGGGAAGAACCTGTTCATTCCTGTTGTCAAAACGGAATGTGGCTGCTTTAATCAAATCGAAGAGCTTTGAAGATAGAAAGAACTATCAAAAGATGGAGTAATATTAATATGCACATGTAATGAGCTACAGACAAGATTGCTTTCTGGGAGAGAAGAGGGATCGTGTGTTGATAGATTGCGGGAATGCCGTGTAGTACTTCTTCTGACAAATGTGTAAATGCTCCACTGATACATGCTTATATGGGCTGGTGATTTTTGAACCCTTGGTAGTGATTATTTTACAACAACTTTTGGATCGTGAGGCTGAGACTGACCAGAAAAGGCTTTTTAATTTCTTCTCACCCATTTTCTTTATATGGAGAAGTGCAGTATTTACTCTTGGATTACTTTGAAATTTGGAGGCTTAGGAAGTTGATTTCCTTTTTGGCTGAAGCCTGCTGGTCTTCGGCACGTTTTGGAAATAGGTATTTTGATTTGCTCTGAGGTTTCATCTGGAAACGAGGTCTCAAGGGGAAAGCTTTGGAGCCCTGAGGGTTGGGGTCACCTCTGTTCTCTGCGAACTCAGTGGCGAGAGTCTGAGCGCCTGCAGAAATCAAGTCACCTGCTCAATGACTTCACTCAAGACTTTATGCTTATCGTCATCGCTTTCTCTTTTGGTTGAGCCACTGGTACAAAAATCAGTAGACTTTGGCTTTTCACTAGCCTTAACAGATGTTGTGTTTTAATGACCTATGTTTTCCTACTTGTGAAATATTTATTAGCAAACGCAGCTTTTCAGAAGCGTTTAAAGCTCCTTCTGGTTTTCATGGCAAGCAATTTTTCTTTTTTTTTTTTTTTTTTTTAAGTCCTTTTTGGTGAGGGTAACATTTATGAACTGTTTTGTGCGTTTAAAAATGGCGACCGTTTAAGTCTAAGATCACAGCATGTGCAGCCACAGGCCTCGCCTTTGATTACCTTTGCAATTTTACATCTTTTTTGACTGTGGGTCTGTGTGGCTCAGCCTTACGGTATTTATTGCAAGCGGTTTCACTGGCTGCCTGTACTTGTCTGGAGTGTTTGGAAGCGGTGGTGACGCTGGTTTTTTTTGCGAGCACTTCAACTCGGCGCTTGTGAGAAACGTGGAAGGCAGAAGGTTTTTGCCTGGTCAGCTTTCATTTGGACACGGCACGCGTCGGAGCCGCTGCTACGAGTCAAGGACTCGTTTCTGGCAGGGGTCGATCATTTGGACACCGTTACCGCTGTAGCTTCGGGTTGTAAGAGGAGAGGCCCTAGGTGCGGGTTTTAAGGGAGTTTGAGACCTTTTTAGGGGTGTAGGACAGCGTTAGGTGGTGTTTGATGCACCGTCAAATGCCCTTGATGTAGAAGGGGTGGAAGAACATCGTCCCAAGAGATCTGTGCAAGAAGGGGTGTCGGTAGCTCCTGCCTTTCTTGCCAGCATAAATGTGGATTCTGCTGTGGACGTCAACACGTGTCTTGGGGAAAAAGCGGAGAAGTAGTACACCTACTGAGGGTCTCAGGAGGGACTTCTGGTCTCTCTTGGGTTAGTCTGTGGGAGGAACAAAGAGGAGACAGCCGTGCGGTGGGGTATCCGAAGCCCTGCCTGTTGGCAAGGGAGATAACGGTGTTTTAGCAGAGAGCAAGCAACACTTTTTTTGACAAATGGTGCCTTGGAGCCAAAAGCTCGAACACTAGTATTTCTGAACTTGGGCAATGTCCCAGAAGTAAGCCAGCACGCATACTTGTTTACACACTTATCTAAGAGAGTTATCTGCCTGCTTCGGGTTTTGCACGGAGAAGCGTGGTTTTTTTGTAAAAAAACCCATTTAAACCTAGAATGTATCTATGCCATGAAAAGCAAGGAAGTTGGAATGGCAAGTCCTCTTTCGTAACCTCTCTGAAGACCAGACCACAGTTACGATGACCTGGGAGGGGAGCGGTGCTCTCTTTCCCCTGGCACGTGGAGTCAGAGCGGTCCCAGGTTTTCCATGACGCGCATGTGGATTTAGCTGTAGGCACACCGAAATTCATCAGCTTTACGTGTACACTTTCCAGGCAGTATGCTTGCACTTCATTTTCATGCTGCTCCCGTGTATGTATGCGTTTTTTGATTAATCTGCTTTCTGCTGTTAGGCAGTCATTTGCAGAGTGCAATTCTGGGCTTTATTTCTTTTTTCCTTTTTACCTTTGTTGTGGTGGTGGTGGTTTTTTCAGTATCTCTGCAATCCCTTCTGGTGGGGGAAAGTATTCACTGCAGGAAAAAAAGGGAAGGCTATTTCCTAGAGTGTACCGACTGTGTCCTTAGGCACGGGCTGGAGGCGAGACTGGTTTTCTGGCTCATACCAGAGCAGCTCCACGTGGGTCTCCTGCGTTGGGCCATTGAAGCCTTTCGTCCTGGGTAAGTTCGTTTTGAGCCGAACTCGGTGTTGCCGTAGCTACGTTGCTCTTGCGGTCAACGGCAGCTTCGTCCTTAGGCTGACTGGGATGAGCTAGGACAGTACTGGGGGCATCGGGTGGCCTCCCCGAGGGCCGCGGCTGCCATGGTGAGCCAGAGGGTCCCTTGGGCATCTGGCTGGTGATTCCGAACTGTCCTCTTCCGACACGTGGAGAGCTCGGTGGAGCTTGTCAAACTGCAGCAGTGCCTTTGTCCTGACACCGCAAAGGGAGCGCCCGTTAAAAGCCCCCGTAGCCAAGGCAGCCCTTGGTGCAGAAGAGAAGATGCTCTGCTCTTGGAAGCCCACGGCTTCGGAAACATAAGGTCAGTGCTTCACTTGTTGTCAAAACATCCTCCTCCGGTTAAATCAGGTGTGACCTTTTTTTTGAGTGGTGTGGGTTTGGTGTCCTTCACTTAGGAAGAACGGACAGATTTTACATAGCAAGAGGAAGAGTAAATGTTTTGCAAGAAATATTTTGCTTCCTATCAAGGTCACGTATTTTCTTTCAGTTATGCAAAGCATGTGCTTAAAATGGGAATCTCTAGCTGAGGACAGCTTTCAAATGCAGTAGTCTCAGAAGAGAAATCCTTGAGGTTTATTGCCCACAATTTCCTGTCTCTTTGAGGGATAAACAAACGTGTTTTGAAGAAAAGCTTTTTTTTATCTAGAGCGGGTCCTCCTTTGTCAACCTGCAGCGAATCGAACCGTTCCCATCTTTGCCGCGACTTCCTCTCAAAATCGAGCGGCAGAACCCGGGTTGTGGCTGAGGGAACAGGTACCCGAAAGGGCTGTCTGCTTCTCCGTGGCTTCTCGACTGCCACAAAGTTGAGAAACACCTGGAAGACAGCTTCTGGCTTTTTTTTCTACGTGTTCTTTTCTTTAATGCGTTTGATGGAGAGTTGTAGCAAACGGTCCCTGCCTGTTTCTTCCGAAGTTGCTTTTCCATGTGATGGAGTCGTCCTTGGGGTGTTCCACGAGGTCGGGGTACTGAGAGGTGCACAGTGTTCATATTGCAGCCCACGGGTGGAAGAGGTGCTGGAGGAGTCCGAGTACAGCAGTTAATGCGCAGCAGATTGCTGGCAGGTTTATTCTATTATTTTTTTTAATTATTATTCCGAGTTTGCTGCTGCATGAAATCCATTTAGTAAAAACTCAGGGGAAGAAAACAGATCGATGCTGATATAGGAGCACATGTGCTGTCCTCAGTGAAGCCCCCAAACAAGTTCATTTTCCTTCTTCAAAACTTCAGCCTGAGAGACAGAGCAAGGCACGATGACTCCTGGAAAGGGGATTTCAGTGACACGTATTCAAGTTGCTCTTAGCTCTGTCCCTGGCAAGGTTCGCCCAACACTTTGTTGTAGAGGACTGGGGAAATGAGGAGATTCCTCTCTCTGGTTTTACATATAGCTTTAAGCAAATACTTTGAACTGGGGGGCAGGGGGAGGTGGGGAATTTCATTTCCCTGAAAATCAACCGCATCTTTCTTAACATAATTTTCCCGTCTCTTTTTAAAAGTTCAATGGGCTTTAAGCCAAGCTTTTTTTTTTTTTTTTTTTTAAAAAATCCTTTCTCTGTGTGTGTATTTGCATACACAAATAAAACTGTTAAAATTCTGCAATATGCAATGGCTGAGATGGATCCATGTGTCTTGTGTCTTGGCTTGTGTATTACGCGTGCTAAATGAATTCCGTTCCACTCTGCGGCTTCAGTGCTGCCTCTTGCTTGCTGACTTTTGTTGGTTGGGGTAATGTTTCTTTTCTCCTGGAGCCATGAAAATGTGCATCTCCCTCTGGAGAATTTAAGTCAGTAGCCAAAGTAGTGTATGAGACAGTTCATCAAGGAGAAAGGCTTGCCTTAAAATAAATAAATGAATAAATAAATAATTTTGATGTCATCAGTGATTTGAATCAGCGAGTAGGAGACTTTAATTTAAATAATGGATTTTAATCTGGCTATATAATTTTCATGATTTCCTGAAGAGAAGTTGATTCTCAGTGATTGATTTGCTGTTAATATTTCTTTCACACCGAATCTATCGTTCCATTTTGGTAGCCAAGTCACACTTCGAAATACGTGTTTTAATTCAGTAATGTAGTATACAGGTATCCAGCATCTTCGTTTTTGTGCATCAGAAAGTAGGAGCCAACGCATATTTTGTTTACTAGAGGCAGAAGAACGCAAACACCTAAATTTAGGCTTCTCTGCGTGGGCGTCAGCATCCAGTACAGGCATTTTTAAATTGCCGTTACGGTCACTGGCGATGTAGTGAACTTGCCCGGTCAAGTCTCGGAGCGATTCAGCAGACCCTGAAGCGGGTACCTTCTGGCCGCTCTGACGGATCGCTCCCTCGGCCCCCTCGTTCAACCTGGCTTCGACTCTCCTAGGAACGTGCGCGCTCCTCTTGCCGGCAAACGCGACCAGTAGATGTCCAGGTTCAGGTGTTCGTGCTGGTACCTGGCTGGAGATTGGGAGGCTACCTTTTTATATAGTCTTCGTCAAGTGCTGCGTGGATGGAAATTGAAATTCAGTTTAAAACGTACAAGGGGAAGGCCGCCTTTATTTGTGTTGGTGCAACTACTTGAGGGTTTTGGTGTTTGGGTTTTTTCCCCCGGTTGAAATCACTTTAGGAATGAAGGGAAGTATTATCTGAGCTAATGAGCTAGTGGAGTTCCCCGTTCTCCTTAGATCTCATCTTCCTACCCCTTCTTTTTAGCTCAGAATTCAGAAGAAATAAACAACCTCTCCTGTTTTGTCACCTCCCCTTTAATTTCTTTAATGAGTTGAATAATTTAATAATCTTACAGTAATATTCTTTCCGCGCGAGAGAAGGTACTGCTGTCAAAAAGTAGTTTAGCACATTTGCATAGTCTCTGCTGAGATCATTAGTTAGTGATTCTCACTTGGTTTAAGCAATTTGACTTGCCCTAGTCTTTGGAATCAGGCGTGTACTTTCTGCTCTTTATTCAGTGCTATCTTACGAGTTGCCGTGTTCTTGGTAGATTACGGTACCGTTCGGGTCTTTATTTCATCCGTTAGTTTTTAAATCGGTTTATTGAGGAAGTATTTAAAAGCAAGCGATTGGACCAAAATACGAACAGATTTTGTATCGCTGTCTTGAAGAAGTAAGGATTTGGTGCTCTACTCCTGTGGCATCCCAAGTGACCTTCCAAGATAACTGAAGGGTACGTAGCGGTTGGGAAGTCAGCGGAGAAACACCTGGCCTCTGTGGCGAAAGCGGGAGTGCTTTGTGGCTGCAGAGGTCCCCCCACTTTTTTGGGGTTTGACAGGAGCCCCCAGAGTTGGGATTTGGTGGTCATGCAGCCCTTGTAGTGGATCTTGAAGAGAAGCTTCATTTTGTGACGGCTCTTTTGCATCCGCGCGAGAAGAAAGTAATTCTCCAACTTGCTGGAGTTGAGTTCTTCTCGTGCGAGGGTCCGCTGCTTTTATCACTTCCGAGGTGTGATTCTTCTTGCCTGCCAAATGGAATATGAAAAGGACTAACCTGCCATGCAAGTCTTCACAAGAGGAGATTCTCTGTGAAGACTCCTGTCATTCCCCAGGAGTTTCCTACAGTTCTTTGAAACGAAAGGGAAAGGTCAGAAGTCCAGCAAGCTTTTCAGTGCCACAAAAACCACTTCTGTTTTTCATACCTGTCCCTAAAATCGCACGCTCCACTTAAAAATATAATTCACTTCCAAGAAAAGGACACAAGTAGATAAATAATGAGTTGCTTTCTTATCAACAATCTCTAGGACATTGACAAAAAACCAAAAAAGAGTTGCAACTTCTTGTCCCTCCTCCTGTATATTCCACTTCTGCTCATCCTTAACCCAGTAGGAGATGAATTGGTTTTGGGTCCTGTGCTGAGCCATATTCCAGGCAAGAGAAGAGGGTCGGCATACCAGGGCTTTCTTAATAGGCAACGTAATGGAACGGGGCGGACGCTGCAGTGGAGTCAGGCGAGCCAAGTTGCATTTTTGGCTCCCTATCCCTAACACTCTGTGTGATCTTGGCCAGTTTACCTCTCCTGTTATCCGCTTCTTTCCAAAATTGTGTGTTTATCACAAATCTATGAAAGGACAGACTGGCCTTCTCCAGAGCTTCACCAGCATCTCCCTTTTTTTTCAGCCCTCCAGTTGATTTTACCATGTACGTTAAGTGGCCATGATGTAAAGGTACTTGAAAAAGTTACTTGTTTTTTTGTGGTTTTATTTGTTTTAACGCAGGGCTTGTAAAGCTGAGGCTTGCCCTGTAGAATGCGCAGCGCTGCGGTTAGCAAAGGCGACGTCAGCCCCAAGGAGATGAGAAAGAAACGGTGAACGTTGTGAGTAGGGGCCTGAAGGAAAGAGGACCTGTCTGGTCGTAGTGCAGGTAGCTGATGCATTAGCAGCTACGGGCGAGACCTAAGGGAAGGTAACTGTGCCGAAGTATAAGATGAATTGGTAAGATCGAGATCATTTGAAGCTTAAAAAAATAGCCCGTATGCAAATTACGTAGGTTTCAAAAGCGAGTTCTGTTTAGGCAAGTTAAAACAAATGTGTGGAGTTGTCATCTCTACAAAACCACAACTGCGCGGAAGGCTGGGACTGGGGTTTGGAGGAACTTGACGGCGTAATTGTGTTTTGTATGAGGGATGGTCACCTGCGTTTGAGAAGAGGAGCTGGTTTTGCTCCCTTTCGTCTGCGCCTATATATCAGCAGCGTAATTCCTGCAGAAAAGGGCCAAGTCTCCGTACTTTTCCCGCAGGAGACGGCCGGCGACTTGGGTATTCTCACTGGAAAAGCAGTGGACGCCGCAGTTGGCGGCTCGTGCCGGCCAGGCACAAGCAGGGCATCCGCGCGTCGTGTTCCGGAGAGAGGGAACGCGCTGGGCGTTACGTGACCCGGGATGCTGCCCTGGCCTCGGTCACCGTCTGCAGGCAGGGTCTCTATTAATAGAGCTGAGAACCAGATGATTCCTGGTGTTACGTGAGTGCTGACTCGGAAGATTACGGCGGGGAGGTGTTTTGAGGGATCAGGAAATCAACTTTACGGGACGTGCGTGTCGGCAAGAGAGCTGGGATTTCGAACGCTGCGGTCTTGAAACTGAAAGATGCGTTAACGTGAAAACGTAGGATGGAGAGAGTTTGGTTTTGATGCACAAGCTAAATAAAGTCATTTCGGGGTAGCGCGGAGCTTACGCGTGCCCTCGGTGTGTGGTTGCTGCTTTTTAGTATTTTGTTATGCTGCTGGCTTGGGGACTTGCTGGTGTTAGTTAGGCACATAAAGAGCAGCACATCAGAACTCGTTTCCCGGGGAGGGTGGTAGCGCGTGCTGTCAGTGCCGGTATGTTTATAATCGTGGTATGAGTCGTTGGCTAAGTGTCTCACCTGGTCTACGCTCGTAGGGATGCTGTTACGCTAAAAAACCCAAGGGAAGGGTTGCCGGAGGTCTGTTTTTAAGCACTTTCTTCTGATAAGGCTTTCTTGCTGCTACCAGCATGGGTAGTCTCACCTATGTTGACTTTTAAAGCCATTACTGATGACTTTTCCAAAAATTCTGTCCTAAGTTCAGAGAGTGCTTCAATTTTCATAGTGTAAATTGCCGGGCAATACGAAAAAAAATTTTGGAGGGCACGGTGTGCTGTTTCCGTCCCCACAAGTTACGCGTTGTATGGTTTTAGAATTGTAAAGCAAACTGAATGAAAGCAGCCAGTTTTAAGCTATTCAGGACTCGGGCAATTGCAGAAATTACTGCACAGAGGGCAGAACATAAATGCTATGTGTAATTACAAGTAGGTGCATTCAAACTTGCTACTGCATTTTTTTTCCTTGCTGCCCAGATCGTATTCTGATAGATCCATGAAGTTCTCCAAGTTCATGGCATCCAATGAACCATGAATTGCTAGTGGAATACTCCTCTGTGAACAGGGAAACCTTGGGCTCCAATACTTGTAGGGCCACGGAAGATAAACTCAACAGGGCCATAAAGTCATAGCAAAGGTAATCAATATTGAAGCATTTGGGTGGTAGATTACTCACGTCTTAGCCACCTCTACGTTAAACATAATACTAAAACAGTTTTCTTGACTCTTTTCTTATAGTTGTGCGATAGCATGTCAACAGTTAAAATGGAGACTAAGGTCCTTGCTTGTGTCTTTGCCAAAATGTAATCGTTAGGACTTGAATCTTCCATGTAAGTGTCTACCTTGAGGTCACATTTCTTCTGGGGAAGAGGAGGGGGAAGGACAGTAGGGATAAGTTTCTATTTAAAATTCTAGAAAAAGTTTCATAGAACTTAACAGAAAAAACCAAATTTCTAGTGATGCTCATCTCTGGAAACTAGATCCCACCTGCGTTTTACGTCAGACACTTAAATAAGAACAGTTGGCTGTGTCTGCCAGTCGTTGCCCAGCTGAAAATTTGCCCAAACTACCCAAAACTCTAAGCTTTGTGAAAGCCTGCTCTCACGTGTGCAGTAGGAAGGCTTTTGAATTTTGTAGCTGAAGCCTCTCACGTCTTCCAGTCTTACCTGGGAGCATCCCAAGTCCTGACCCGCGTTAGGGACTCGCCTCCACGTTTCCCGTCCCCAGCCTGGCCAGAAGGAGCAGGGCTCGAAAAAAAATAAAAAACTTGCAGCGGGCGTAGGACAAAGCACATCATTGTGATCTTCGCGCACGCCGCTGGGTTACGAAGAAGAAAGCAATGAACCAAGCGATAAAGCGGAATTAGGTTTTGGCAGGCCTGAAACTTGGCCTGAACTGGCGGCGTCCCTGCGGTTGTAGCGCTCCTAGGAGAGCTGCAAGTGAAGCCCGTTGTCTCTCCCATCGGCAGAGATCCTCCAAAGGTTGCAACGGGATGGGACCGGAGGGAACGGGCACGAGCCGCTCCAGGGGAAATTCCGTCTGGGTGTGAGAAAAATACTCTTCGCCGTAAGAACAAACGTTGGAGCGATAGGCGACGCGATTTCCTTCACGGGAAACGTTGGAGATTCGGCTTGGTGGGGCCCCGGGTGCCTAATGGAAGGCCGCGCTTTCACCGCCAGGTTGGAGGAGATGATTTCCGGAGGTTTTTTCCAGTCTAGGCTTATCCGTGGTCTGCAGGTGAAAATCTGGAAGAGAAGGATTTGACTAGTGATTTATGACAGAGATGCTATTGTCGTGAGCAGTGAAAGCTGTTTCCTTGCTAAGGTATCTGTGCTGTGTTAAATTTTTTTTTTTTTTTTTTTTTCCCCCCACCAAGATCTTAGTCTCTTAATTTTGAGTTATAGGGAGGTTTCTGTGAAGTGTATATTTTCCCTTCAGTCTCGCATTGTATTCCTGTTCTGAGGTGCAAATGTCTAGTTTCTGGGCGTCTGCTTTGTCACAAAGTGTAAGTATTTCCAATTTAGAAACTCTTGTTTTGAGCAAGGAAAGGTGTGGATAAATAGGCTTGTTTTACTGTCCCTTGATTGATGCACAAGGTTGAGTTGTAGTAGCTCTGACGGCATTTTTTTCAAGGGGAATGATACCATTGCTAGCAAAAAGGGGGGATTTTCAAACACGTGGCTTCGACTCTGAAATCGGGGAAGAAAGACAAGCTTTGGGGCATGCAGGCAGTCCTGGAGGTCCCTCGGATCATCACGCGACATGACGATTTGCTGCCTGAGGAGCTGTCGTTCTGGGCAGGGGCCGCTACGGTCTGACGGACTCCGCTCCTGACGATGGCTGCTGCCGAGAGGTTTAGCTTTATCCGGCCTGGGCAGTTGTGTTGCTCGAACCGAACCGGTTCTTAACGGCCGAAGAATTGCCCTTATTTGCGGGATCACGCTGTTTTACACAAACGTAACGTGTCCTGCACGCTGGGGGCGTTGACGGAAACTCGTGTAAAGCATTTTTTGGAGAGCTTCTAGCTTGCCAGCAGCACCGTTTTTGTAAAAATCGAGCGCATCGCTAGCGCAAGTGGCTCTGTATTTCAGAAACAGACCTCGGGAACTGTACTGGATGCAGCTTTGGTACTTCCCTATGGATGGTGAGGACCTTCCTGAGCTGAGCCAGCAGAGCAGTGTTTGGTCCAGCGTTTTCATAGACCCGGGTAGAAGACGTTTGCCCGGGTGCTTGCATTTATTTCCATGTCTTCAGGAGGGTACAGGTAGCTGGACGTTGTCTTTTAGCGACATCCCATCCGTTCAAATCTGTCGCAGTCCGAGGTGTTACCTGCTTGAGCAATGTGCTGTTTGTCGTCGTTACTGCGGCGCCTTCAGCTTTTCCCTCTGCCACCATCTGTTCTCGAAAATAAAGCTTCTGCACCTGCTAATCCCGTAGATTCCTTTCGGAACGGCCGGTGTAGCCTATTATGGAAAGCTTCGAGTTATTTCGGGGTCACGTTTCACTGGGAATAACTTGGCAGCCACGACTTTGACTCCCCTTATTGCCGTCTGGCTGAAAAGTTTGTCCGGTGCCTCGTGAGCTTGTCTTAAGGCAGCCTTGCGCTTTGTTTGACTCCCGTGGGAATTGGGCGCGCGGGAAAACGGCAGGTCCGGCCGTAGGTAAATGACCGGTTGGATAGTTCAGCACGTCTTTGGCCATAATGTTGTTTTCTTCACCGTCGTCGCAGATAAAATCTGTCGTTAATCCCCCAAGTCTAAACCTGTGACTCCCCAGAGGACCTGAAGCCTTTCGTTGATTTTGATTTGCAGCCTTATTATAGACAAATTAATGTACATGAGTGACAGCACGCCAACGAGCGAGGAGAAGAAAATGAGTAATTAACATATACCGGGTATTACTGATTGCTTTTATGATTATCTGGATTTTAAGGTATTAGCTGGAAAAATAACTCCTAATCCCTTATTAAAGATAAAAGGCAAGTCATTAAGAGTAGAAGGTTGTTTTCAGTCCCGAGAAGCCCTGGAAATATGTCTTGGCTCCAGCGGCAAACCGACCTTGAAAGCCCGTAATTCCAAGTTGCTCAGCTTAGTTGTTCTCCTCGGCAAGGGAATTTCTGAAGTTTCCCATGTGCTGGGAGGTGGAGGGCTACCCAAGACAAAGCCACCCTTGTCATAACCAACTGTGTGCTTGGCACCCGGACAGGGTCCTTGGAATATCGGTATTAACGGAGCCCTGCCCAGCGCAGCCCGAGGTCGCTCGGCGGCACGGCCGCCCTTCTGTTGGGTGCTTTGTAACTTTGATTTGGGGTTTCTGCTGGGGGCACGTCTCCCCTACGAAGGTCCCGTTGCTCTTTGACTCCTTTCTGCCTTCCCGGCAGCAGCGCCCGCCCTCGCCGTTGCGGCCATCTAACTGGTTTCGTGGTCACCTAACTGGTTTCGCGGCCCTTTAGCTGGTTTCGCGGCCGTGCGCTAAGCCGGATCTGCGAAACGGGCTGGTCCAAGCAGAGACCGCCGATCCCAGCGGGGACGAGGGAACGAGTGGCCGGAGCACTGGGAGCAAAAAAAAGCGTTCGAGCTCGGGAAGGGTGACGTTTCCGTGTTGCTATTCATAAACCCACCCGGAGCGTGTGCGTGTTCCTGGGGTCAGAGGGGAAGCATCAGCACCCCTTGCTGAGTTATAATAATTAATCATTTGCAGAACCTTGCCACACACTAAGACTTTCTTAATAATCAAGTATTTAAAAAAAAAAAAAAAAAAAAAAGCGCATTCCTTATTTCTGGGTAATGAAATTTGAGCAACAGTAAAACCACAGGTTTTGATTCCTGTATTTTAACAGGTCAGCGTTTCAACACATCATGTTTATATAGTTCTACTATACTTTTAAAAAGAAATATAAAATGCAGGGGCACAAATTAAAAACAAATAAAGATAGCATTTCACGACTCCAAGGAGATCAGTACTTGTAAAGGGATTTATATTTGAGGAAATGCTGTTTTGATGGGATACGTTTTGGAAAACACTGCTCATTTGTGGTTCGTCCTTTCCATCCCAAGTTGTTTATAAGATTATTACTAGTACCTGGCTGATTTGTTCTCTCCCCCCCCCGCCCCCGGCC
>JAVJGG010000007.1:7398927-7414080 GCA_035590195.1 Aviceda cuculoides | reverse complement strand
AGAACCGTTCAAAGTTCATAGTCTGCTGTTTAACTCTAATGCTAATAAACATTCAGCAGAAGGGATGTCTGTCTTAAAATTTCACAGGATCACACCTTGGTTTTAAGGTGATATGATCAGGGAAAAGCCGTCAGTCCCAAGAAGTCCTCCAGCAAGGTGACTCTTGTGGCATGAGCTCCCGTCGCCTTTGGGAGATGCCCTCAGGTCCTGGGATGTGGACGGCGACGTTCTCGGGGGTTTAATTTTGAATCGCGTCCGTTTCTCGATCGGGAAGGGGTTTCTGCCAATTTTTCCTGAGCTAATAACGCAAATGAACTTTGCTTGCACTATCAAGAGAGCGTGTGTTGAACGTAGTTTCTTTTACCTAAACGGGCAGCCTTTTCCCAGTGTTTTTTCTCAGTGCATTGGTGCCTGACTAAATGCATTGGGCCGCATTCTTCATGTATAGATGAGACCGTCTTGCTGTTAAATATTCCTGTGTTTTCCAGCAGTAGCTCCGGGGAGGTTACAGCCTGCCTTGCAGGCCAATGGGAGCCCCAGCCTCGTTGGCAGGGAGGGGAAAGGCAGCCATGGGATGCTGTCACAGCAAGCCCCAAAATAGTTTGGCTGAAACTGGTTTTACGTCATATAAAAAAGGGGGCGAAGGATCTCAGCTGATCAGAGTACGAAAGGTCCTTGGGCATGCACCATAGAGCATATTGGTTTTGAGCTCGATAGGGCTTTTTTTTTTTTTTTTTTACAAGGGCTGCAAATTGCCGTAACATAGTTAAGGACTGTAGGAAGAGGCAAGTTTTCCTGAACTTTACTCCCGGCTTGAACTTTCAAGAAGTTAAGCGAGAGGCAGGGAAGGGGAGAGAGGGAGATAGACCTACCCTCGCTCACGCCCCTCCGTCCGCAGCGACTAGGATGTCAAATGGAAAAGACAGCCTGGAGAAAGGGCTGAACGGCTTTGGGGAGAAGGGGAAGGAGAGGAGCCGCACGTCCCTGGTCATCTCTCAGGCCGTTAACCGCAGTATTTTCACCTCTGCAGTCTCCCCCGCCGCTGAACGCATCCGCTTCATCCTCGGGGAGGAAGATGACAGCCCGGCACCCCCCCAGCTCTTCACGGAGCTGGATGAACTTCTGGCCGTCGACGGACAAGAGATGGAATGGAAGGAGACTGCCAGGTGAGTTGGTTTTCTTTTACCCCTGAAAGGGAAGGGCAGCTGCACTCGAGCCCCGTGGGAAATCCCTTTTTAACGTTCGGTTGGGGTAATATCTGTGCTACAGGATCGCTTGGGGAATCCGCAGAAAGGAGCCTGTATGGTTCAAGTTACCTTTCTTTGATAAATGAGAGAATTTGAGGATTTCTTTAAGTATTCCTTTAAAACAAAAACTACAAAGAAGCAGAGTGCCAGATTTATTTGAATAGTTTGGCTATGGAGAGCCAACAGACGTATGGGCGTATTAGTGCTTTGCAAAGAACGACGGTGTCTTGGTCAGAGTTGTCAGAAATGGGTGCCTGAATAAAGCTTCTGCAGGTTTGTCAAAACTACTTCAATTCTCACGCCCCAAAGTAGGTTTGAGCCTGACCCCACCGTACACCACAGGTTGGGAAATTCTGACTGTGTCCCTCTCCTAGCGAGTTACTGATGAAATTCGATTTAAATAGGCAAAAAACCCCTAAAGGTTCTTTGTTTTGAGGAAATTATTCAAGGTGCGTGTTAAACGCTGGATTGGGTTGCCCGCTTTGAGTTTCTTGGTGAGGTTCTCTGCCTGTTTCTTTGATGCTGCTGTTGGTTTGGTCATAAAAACGTGCCAAAACCGTGGTCAAAAAGCCATGCCAAAAAACTGGCATGTGTTTTTGATCTGGTTGACACAAGTTATGTATAATTTATTTCTGAATACCACTGAAAGAGCCGTTGGATTGGACTCGTGATCTAAAGGCTGCTGTCTAGCCTCTGGCCTTACAAAGTTTTAATTTTTTTTATACAGTAAAAATATTTTTCTCGGGTTTGCCTTGAAAGGTAAACCCCTAATTGCAGTCTGGTTGCTGTGAAGGCCTGAAACATCCCACTAGAAAGAGGTGCTCACCCAGCCGGAGAGCGGTCCGGGGCTCTACCTTCCCTCTTGCCAATCCCCCTTGCTTAACTTGGGGCTTTTCCTTTTCCTTTATTGTGGCTGGGCTAAGCTCTTTCCCCACCTTCCAGTCTTCCAGGGCACCTACTGTGCTCGGAGTTAGCCCGTGTTGTTTGGTTACCTTAATCTTCTTTTACCCGCAATTTAATGAACCGCTCCACCACCTACCCCTTTACCCCCTTATCTTTCTTTATTTTTACTTCTCGGTCGCTTGGAGAGCCTGTTTAAAGACTTTTCACCTTTTACTCTTTAACTTCTTGCTTTGTTGGTCATCCTTTTCTCCCTTTATTGCTTTTCTTCCCTCTTATCATGAGTTCAGTAATTGCATTTTGTCATCGCTACCGCCCACCTCTGCTTTTTACAGCAAATGATGCTTTCCTCTGTCCAGGCATAGGTCTTTGGGCAGGGGTTTTAATGACAATTTGTTAGAGCTTTTTCACGATTCAGACCTTAACCGAGCAGTCTCTTCAGCCTCTCCTTTATAGCATGAGTGTCGTGAAGCTCTGTTTTCCTTAAGCCCCCACGTGGCAGCCGTCACAAGAAAGCCGCCCCGTGCCCTGCAGGACAGATCACAAAGCTATTTCTCGAGGGATTTTTGTCGGGAGCCTTCCGCTCGAGGGATCTTGCCGTGGGATACGCCTGCCTTCTTCGTACTGTCAGGGGCCTGCAGAAAAAAAGGGAGGTTGTCTTCTTCTCTGGCAGACAATTTCTGGTTTTATGTGTTTTCACGCCTATTTGGTAGAAGTGCTAGATGGAGCTGTACGTGTGATTCTTTCTCTTTAAGGATACGTGTATTCATTACATACCTTAAGCACCCTGTTGAGGCACCATGTAATTCCTACACGTGGCCTGACCTCCCGACTCGTGTTTTGTCGATAGCCATCTGGCATGGCGCATGACCGTTCCGGATTTTTCGGTATCTTCCCGAAAGGCCTTAATCTCGCACGACAAGACCTGCCGTAAGCTACGGAGCGGCCGCTGCTGCAGGACAGGGCAGCTGGAGCTGGCTAGGTCTGCGCTTTGGTCCCAGGCTCGCAAGAGCGTGGAAGCTGTCGGGCAAGCGTTCGTGTTAAAAAGGTTTAGCAAATAATACCGTCCCTTCCAGAGCTGTTGTGCTCAATAGAAAAATAACTGCTATACGTCACGGAAAATTTCCGGCAGGAGCCTTAAAGCTACTGGTTAAAAGGTGTTTCCAGAAGAGGACCTTCAGTTGCCCATCCGGCTTCTTGATTCACCCGAGTTCGGCTGTCGGCGTTGCAACCCCGGTAGAAACGGGCTGTAGTTGTGTGTCCCCCCCCCCCCCCCGGCGCGTGGTGACATTTGTGAGATCGGCCCGTGAGCAGGGCTCGAGGATGTCCTACTCCTTCGCGCGCTCCCGTTGCCCGTTGGCACGTCGCGGCGTTGGGCCGTTTTGGAAGAACGTCCTTGGCCTACGCCGGGTTTCGCAGCAGGGCCCTGTAAACGCGTTGGAAACGGAGCAGTGAAAGGGAAGGTTTATTGCTGGTGAAAGGTAACCCGCAGGTTTGGGTCACTGGGTTGCTCCTTGTTGGTTTTGTCGGCGCTCGGAATGGATTTACGTGGTGCGGATGGACAGGTTCTCGCGCTAGGCTGTGGATGTTTGCGTTTCAGCGGTGGTTGACAGCGTACGGAGCGAACTGGGAAAAGGGAAAGACCTGAAGCAGCCGGAGGCCTCCAGTCTATTTTGAGGCTCAGTACAGTACATTTGGGGACCACACCACAGCGTGGGGATTGTCATTCTACAAGGCAGGGAGCTGGTCGAAAGATCATGGGATTACAGAGAAAAGGAATGAAAGGACTGTGGGATGGGGGATAGGGTTTTTTTTTTAATCTTCTGTTAGGGTCTTTTTTTATTATATAAGCTCTGTCAGGCAGTACATTTATATCCTTCACCCTTTTACGCACTGTAATGTTAACAGGCCTTTTACACAGTCCTTTCTGAGGCTCTAAAACCAAAGAAAAGACGGCTCCCGCCTCTCGGTTAGCAGAGACACTAGCTGTCTTCCCAGTCTGCCCACACTGACTATACCACTGGCTCCCAGACACACGTTTGAAGCGCAGGGTCTGATTCTGGAGGCAACCAAGTGCCCTGGTGGCAGATATTTCTCCTAAGTGTCAGCCCTTTGGAGCGACGATGCAGAAGCGGGTTTGTTAAAAAAAAAAAACAAAAAACCAACAAAAAACCCCCAAACTGGTGCTGGTTTGCATGGGAGATGGTGCACACAAGGGCTTCGGAGGGGACTTCGGAACCGAGTGTCTAAAGCTGCTTCGGGGTGTTCGGAAGGCGCCTCGCTGACACCGAATTCCCATCGGAAGGGAGGGGTGCGACCCCTCCCTAGGAAAAGAGTTATTGTAGGGACCGCGCCGAAGAGAGCGGGCGACGGTTCAAACGGGTGTGCGAGTTAATATTTGTTTTATTGTATTTGTATTGCGGATTATTGTAGAGAAGAGTAAACAGATGGCGAGTATTGATAGTCGTCAATAATAGGCTTTCACTGAAAAGGCGAACGCTCTGTAATTTGCAGCCTTTACGCTGTCGCAGGGTAAACTGCATCTCAGTCACACGTAACATAGAGCCTTGGAAATTCACAGCTTTGCAGCTGCCTGTGTCCCCTAGGTGTCCTAAGGAGTGCCTATATTTTGTGAACTAAACCTTATTAGTTTGAGATCAAATTCAGCCTTTTAACTTGGGTTAAAAAGCAGCTTTAAAAGAAAAAAGTCTCAAGAAGAGATTATTGCACTTGAAAGCGTAATTGATTAATCCTCAAGTAATACATTTTTCAGGATTAAATATAATTTCACTCGGTGTTACTAATATTCTCTCGAACCAATTTATGAGCTTCCTTACCTTTACGTGTGTGTTTTTTGTCTTAATAATCCCCTTACGTTAGTCACTGGAATTTTCATTTTCCACGTATATTAAAACAGCGTCTCGAGGCAGGACTAAAAAACACTTCTGCCTTGCAATTAGATGTTCCTAAAACACCTTCCTTGTCCTGTACTCACAGGGGGGGACACCTGGGTTTAGGGGTGTCAGGGGTATTTTGCACAGAACAGGTTTTTAACCTTTGCTCTGACCTTCAACCGGGGATGAGCTTCTTGGGTTTTTTCGGACCGACTTTGTTGAATCATTAAACACCGGCTAGAGAGCGGAGGGAAGGAGCGAGCCGCGGAAAATTTTTTTTTTTCCTTTGGTGCCTCACTTGCTCCGCTGATCCAACTTCTGATCGGGTTGGGATGCGCTCCGCTCCTCCGCTCTTTGCCTCAGGCCAGCCTGTGGGTACGGGGCAGGATTATTCCGTGCTGCTGAGTTTTGGCAGTGGCTGAAGTTTTCGGGGTTTATTGTCCGGATTTGAATACTCGAATACAAGTCACTTTATTTCCAGAAATGCTGATTTTTATCCCCCCCACCCCCCCGTCCTTTTTACGGAGCTGTGGTGCTCAGCCCTTCTCACTTGAGATTATTTCAGGGTGAAAGTCGTTACCTGACTTTCTCTCCGTTGGGTCTGGCCAAGCGGCGGTCGAGCTGTTGTGGTTGGTTTGATGCGGCGGTCGGGTTAGGGACTGGGTGGGCAAACTGGGGAGGGGATGACCGGGTCTCGGCCGAGTGGCTGAAGCTGCCTCCGTACTCTTGGCCTGGAGCAAACATCAGCTGAAGGGCGTTAGTTTTAAGTCTTGGTGAAAGCTATTAAAGATAACGTGTTTTACCTCACGTTTGCGATAGCTGACGAGCAGGCAGAGCGTTATCACCGCTCGGCTGACACGTACCGGTTCGTTAAGCCTTTGCGACTGGATCGTGGATTCGTGGCCTGGGAGACGTGTGGGAAAACGCGTGTGCTGGAACTCGCCGGTACGCTGCGGCGGTCCGGCTGTCGCGCTTCTTGCGGAGACGGGCGTCCGCAGGGAGCCCGCAGCTTGAACACGGTCTCGTTGCTCTGCCCTCTCGTAGGTGGATCAAGTTTGAGGAGAAGGTGGAACAAGGCGGGGAGCGCTGGAGCAAACCTCACGTGGCCACCTTGTCCCTGCACAGCTTGTTTGAGTTGAGGACGTGTATAGAGAAAGGCTCGATAATGCTGGATATGGAGGCCTCTTCGCTCCCGCAGGTGGTGGGTAAGTAAAGCTGCCTTGGCTCTTCCCCTCAACTCTTCCCTACCGATTTTTGTTGACCCCGATCGTGGTTTCGCCGATGGTTTTAATGAAAAAAAGCACTGCTTTTTCAGTAAGTGAGGAAAAGAAAGAAAGAATCCTCCAAGGAATAACAGGGAAAACTAGAAAGTACCTGCAGAAGGATAACAGATAAAGGAAAGGAGTTCTTCTCAGTTCGGGAAGAAGAGTAAAAGAACTGACTTCAGGGATGATTAGCGCTTACCCTTACGGAGAACCATTTGGATCCTGACGTACACGTCCTCCGTTATATCCCAAGATAGCGCTGCGTGCGTGTGAAAGCAGTAGCGTACGTTGCCTTAATGTATGTTGGCTACCAGGAGCGTAGCGTAAAAGGCCGGCTCTCTCGGGACAGAGATACCCGGCCAGTACCGCTTTGGGCAGGACGGCCGCAGGTTTTTTTTTTTTTTCTGCGCGGTCGGACCACGGCCTGCTTTCGGATGAGGTCCCGGGGTGGACCACCGAAGGCGGGCGAGGCTCCGCTTAGCCGAACTGGATGGCAGTGGTTTTTTGCAGCCAAAATAGCTGCGGCCTGGGATGACGCTCAGTGACGTTGCCGAGAGCCGTACCGCGTTCCCGGCGACGGGCGAGAAGGCTTAGAAAAATAAATTTTCGGAGTGAGCCATCCCGTGGAGGTACATTGAGCCAAAACACTGAGTTTAGAAGCCGTTATGTGAAGAGGTATAGAAGGGCCAAATGAAATAAAAGCCCCACAGAACTCAGTGCTTCGGATTATAATCTCAGGAAGCAGGCTCAAAATTGTCTTGGCATGAAGTGGTCAAATATCAGGTGTTGCACTAGTTTGTAAGCCTTGGAATTACAAAAAGCTGCCTCTGATGTTACCTACAGAGTTTTGAGCTGTTCTGTAGGTGCTTATGGTGGCATTTAATCTCCTTTATTTTAGTGTCTGTGCACCCAAATGCACAACTTGGCCAAGTTTAGAGAAAAACGCCGCTGAAAACCTCTGAAGGTTTATGCTGAAGCTGAACGTGCTTCAGAGGATGGCCGCTGATGTCAGTGGTCCGAAACTTTAACCCTCAAACATTAAATTTCTTTTTGAAGTCGCTTCAAGATGTCACCTTCAATATCCTTCTTCAACACCCAAATTAAATCAAATTCCTGGGAGATTAAATTAGAAATCAGTGGCTGCTCTTGCTGTACCACTGTCCTGAGTTGGGATATTTTTGCTGGTCCAGGTCCTTAATCAGACAGATAGGGATGTCCAAGAAGCCTGCGGACATGGTTTCCGGAATTATTTGATCATGATCACTTGGTTGGTGTCTAGTAGTGACACGCAGGAAAGGAAAACTCAGGGAGCTCTCTCGGTTGATTTGTGTTATATCAGAAACATGGCGAGGAAGAAATACTTGCCAGATGGGGAGGGATAAACTTGATGAAGACAGACATGTTGTTCTGAAGGAAGTATTCCAAAAATCACTGACAAAGAGTAGGAACAACAAAAGCTTACTTTACAAAAATAAACCTTTTGCCAAACATTTCGTGTAACCGTACCTACATGCATATATATATATATAATCATCCCTTTCTGAGTTTGGGTGGAAGAACTAGGCTTTTTGCCCTAGTGATTTGAAGAGGCATTAATTTTTTGGGCAGCATACAGAGGATGACTTTCTGACTCACTGAGTTAGCAAATGTGATGCATGTTCCGGCTCCCCTTTCCCATAACTTTTATTATTAGTACAAATAAAAGTTACCGGTAGACAAATAAGAGCTGCCACTTCCCCTTGGGGGACAGCACGTTAACTGAAGTAATCAAGGGAACAACTTAATGTGAGATTTAATGCGCAATAGAGATTCTTGATAAATCTGGCTACCGTGTTTTTTTTTTTTTTTTTCCCTTTCTCCTCTGGGATAGGGGAGCAGAAAGGAGAGATTTGATGGGAAGTGAGAAGTCTTTGCAGTGGGCTGGGAGCCTTTTTTTTCCTGGTGATTCAGTTAAAAGCAAAGCCGCATAACACGTCCTGTGACAATTGGAGCAAGTTCTGCCGTTTGTAGTTGCCATCATTTTGCTTCAGTTCCAAGAGCGAGTGATTTAATTAGTTACTCATCTCCAGGACTTTTTCCTGTTGTTAGATGAGGTTTTACTGGGGGCCTTGCGAGGTGAACTCAGGCCTTGTTGAATCTGATAGAAGTTTTACCACGTTATGTTTGGGAGCGTGCTGGAACCTGCAGTGTAGTGGCAGCTTCTTCACAAAAATAGGGGATCAGAGCAGATTCCCTTTCTGAACTAAGAACCCTCTTATCCGGGGTACAGTTGATTTGAAATAGGCTCCAGTGGCCGAAGTGTACGAAAATAAGAGAAGGGAGTCTCGGTGCAATAGGTACGTGTTGGTGGCTGATGGGGTTTGCTGGATGGAAACGCTTATGTTCCCTTTCAAAAGAAATACCTAACAGAGATTCCCACTGAAACTAAAATGGTGAAATCCGGTGGTGGTTTTGAGATGGGAAGGAAAGCCTTGGAAAAGGTAGGGTGAAAACGATCCCTCTCTCTCCCCCTGCTCCCCCCTGATGCAGCTGAGTTTTGTGCTTTGCGATTAATTGTCCTCTCGTCTCCCTCACCCCTTTCTTCGCGTGCGACAGAAATGATCGTTGACAATCAGATTGAGACGGGGCTTTTGAAACCGGAGCTGAAGGACAAAGTCACCTACACGCTGCTCAGGAAGCACCGGCACCAGACCAAGAAATCCAACCTGCGCTCTCTGGCTGACATCGGAAAGACCGTCTCCAGTGCAAGTAGGATGTTTACCAACCCCGATAATGGTAATGCAGAGGCTAACTGGCTATAGCCTTCCCTTTTAAAGCAACCCACCCAACTCGCCCGCCGAGAACTAACCGCGTCGCCTTGACAATGCTTTCCTAACCCAGGAGCAGCGTAGCGGGACCCGCGCTGACGGCCCCTCAGCGGTGGGCTCCGAAGGCTGCTTTTTTCCGTGGCGCTTGGCTCTAACCGCATCTTCAGTGGACGGGGTGGGCGAGGAGGGGGGGTGGCAGGCAGGCAGCCGGGTGCGGGCGGCGCGGGGGACGGCAGAGAGACGCTCTCGCGGCTGGCCTGCGGGAGACGGCGTAGGGGCGACGGCGGGGTAGAGGGATTGACAAAAAAAAACTCCGACCGTGCCTGAAGCTAAAAGGCCGGTCGTCCGCAACGTTTGGGCAGAGACGAAGCTTTGCCGCGCGTTCGGTTGCGGTAACAGACGGTGTCGATGGCACTCGTAATCAAAAACGGCGTGATAGTAACAGCTGGCTTGCATTTTATTGCCGTACGATCATCGTCCAGTGCGGGTAAAGCCGATCTCCATCTTGCTTTATTCATCCTAAAACTGTTTTTGTGGCGTATGTCGTGAAAATGTCGCTTTCCCTCTAAAAATGGCGTAGTAGATAGTGCCACGTGTATAGCGGTGCCCGTAAAGGCGTGTGTGCGCGTGGATGCAGACAGCTATAGAGGCCTTGGCGGTGACTCTGTGCTTACCCGTACGTTGAGATCCGCAGTCTTCTTGCTAGTGGTAATCAAAAAAAGAGAAAGCCTATTGTCATGTCCTGGAGCTCTGTCGACTCCCTCCTGTTGCAGTCCGGGAATTTGTCTAAAAGTTGCCGTTTTGCGATACCCAGAAACGAAAGCCGGCGGAGAAGTTATTTTCTTCTTGCTCCATTTAAGGCCTCTTAGCTTTCTGTGTTCTGCTTCTAAAACTCACCCTAACGTTTCGCCCTAACCTCTTGCCATCCTTCATTAATATTTCCTACTTTTTATCATCCTTTGCTTTTGCAACAGGTGCGTGCGTGCATGTGAAGGATATTTATTGCTCTTGACGATGCATCTTGTCGTGTACCAGTGCCTTAACGATGCAGCGATTAAGCGAATAACAGAAAGGCGCGATAACAGGAATGGCGGGGGTGTCCTGGGTGCGCAGCTTTTCGGTGAATATCCCTGCAGGAGTCCAATGGAGCAAAGAGAGGGACTGTGCTTTGGAGAGCACTCTAAAGAAGCCCCAGTTTGGGGGAAGGAGCTCGGCGTGGCCGGATGAGGTGGTTGGTACGTGCTAAAGATCAGGGAGCCTCTTCCGGAGCGCTCCCCAGGGAGGGGAGAGGTGCTGCTGGGCATCGCCAAGCTTTGCTTTTGGCCTGCAAATTCCCACAAGGCTTGAGCAGAGACCTTGCTAACTGGGGGAACCGTTGCTCCTCCAGCCCCCCCCCGCTCATTTCCCATTAGCCTCAGGCGTGAAATCTGTAGGTGCCTCAGTTTTTTGGCCCTCGAATCAACCCGGCACTTGAGATCCCGGGAGGATGGCCTCGGTCGGCTCAGGACTGGGCACCCAGCGAGTCGCTCGTGTTTGTTTTCGGTCGGGCTTACGAAATGACGTTCCTCTCCAGCACACGCTCTGGGGCTTTCCGTCGCGGCCTCCCCGCCGTTCGCACGGGAGGCACGTGCTTCCTCTTAAAAGGAGGAAACGGCTGCCGCAGGTAAAATGCGTAAGCGTTATTTTCGGCGGTATCCGTAGATTCCAGCTGCCGCCTCCGTGACTGCTGCTCTTCCTGGACCTTCGAGAAGACGAAGAGGTTTGCTTCGAGGAGGAGAAGAGTCCTGGAGGGTAGCCGTGCTGCGTGAGAGGCAAAACCTAAGACGGACGTGCCTTTGGCACGGGTGGCCCGGGCGCTTCGGTCACCTCGCGCGTGGTGCAGGGGACGCCCCCGGTTCCCGGCTCCGGCCCCAAAGCCTTTTCCTGCAGGTCGGCACCGCGACGCCGAGGGTTGCGGTAACGCCGAGAGGCGTTCCCGGGCTGGCCCGCGGCACGCTCGCGGTTCCGCAGTCAGACCTGACCACTCTCACGTTGTGTGGGAGACGAGCAGGTGAAGGCCTGACTGGTGGGGGGAGTGCCTCTGTCTTTGGGCAACGGTAGGCTTTTTTCTGATGAGCAAGTAATCCAGTTTCGTGTTTTATTCCGAGTACCTGTCTCAGTGAGTTCCTAAGGCGTAGAAATGTAAAGAAACCTTTAGGATTGACTGTGTGGCATCGCTGGGCCTCCTTCGGACACAACAAAAGTCTCAGCTGGAGGGGTTAAAATGAGCTGTTCGCAGCGTGCATCCGCCTGCCACCTCTGTATCCCATCTATTTTTACTGCACCGTATGCTTGTAACAGCTTCCTCTTTTTTTCAGCAGCTGGTGAATGTCGAATTCTTCCTTCCCGCAGTTCAAGTCATTCCCTGAGGAGCCGTCAAAACCTCAGGGTGTTAAAGGCAAATTAAAACTTACTTAGGGGGTTTGAAGGTAAATCACGCTCAGTATATTATTTAACTATGCCTTGGACGGCAAGCCCTGTCTCTTTGCTGTACGGAGCTGGACTTTCAGGGCTGGTTAAAGAGAAAATAATAGCAAGCTTATCCTGGGAAGGAGGCTGCTGACAAAGGGCGTTGGATGAAGTTCTCCCTCCAGCCCCTGCTTGTTTTTCATGGCTAAGGGCATCCTTTGCTCCGATCCTAGGTGACTTCGTTTTTCTTTCTTTTTTTTTTTTTTTTTTTTCTTGTTCAAAGGGTCTGTGTAGGTCCTGTCTCAGTTGGACTGATTCTCAAGAAATTCTTTCCTGGCTCTGCTTAGCCCGCTGGCTGACCTTCAGCCACTCCTTTCGTGTCGTTTTGCCTCTGTTTCCCCACCTGGGATGTGCATGCGTTATGAGAATATATGATGCATTATGTTCCCTGACAGCTCAAGTGCTTTGAGACTTCAGGAGGGGGAGAGACTTACATACAAAGGGAAATAACTTCATGAATAGTTGTTACTGTTATTTATTATTTACACTTTAATGAAAAAGTAACTCCGGAATGTATTTGATCGAGTTATACCGCGCTCCCTGGAATTCGATGAGTGCCTCTCATCTGCTTCTAAAGGTAGAATTTGTCCTTTAGACAAATAAAACTTTAATGAGGCCAACAGGAGTGCAGCTGTCTCTTGACGTGGCTCATCACAGTAATGAAAGTGCCATCGGCCCCAAGCGCTCATAAATTCCCCGAGCGTTTCTTTCCAGGTAGGTATTTCCTTTCAGCGTCTCCCTTCCAGGGAAACTTTTCATCCAATATTCATGCCGCCGCCGGCTTCACGGGAGCGGCAGCCCCTCCGTGCATCGCTCGCTTCCCCCCTCTGCACCGTAGGTTGAGGGGCTGGTATATTTGGGAAGCAGCTCGGCTCCCTGCTCCGCTGCCGTTGTTAAAAGGGGGAACTTCTCATCTCCAGCTTCCCCGTAAAACGCGTGGAGGTAAATTAGAAAGCACCCTGCGCGCTTAATGGGCACCGTTACTGTGTGTTCCTTGAGGGTTGTTGACGGAACGATCTCTGCTGAAGCTGAACCAGACCCTGCCGCAGGTTATGGGTAAAAATACGCTGCAACTTACTGGCTCTTACTGGGCAATCACGATTGGTTTGGAAACGATGATTTTGGTAGGTACCTAATCGTATTAAATTACTTTCAGAACCATTTATTTAGGAAACACTTTAGCATAATGTCATTAGCATGGTTTCTGTGCCCGTGATTTTTCCTTTTTGGTTTTTTTTCAGGGCAGTTAGGCTTAAAACCCAAGTTAAATTGTGGCAGATTTCTTCAAGGGCATTTGTTACATCTGAAATCTGGAAATATCCCCTGGGCCGCGGTCCTCAAACGTATTGAGGTGCCTGCATCTCACTTATTTCAGGGCGCTTAAGTAACCAAATCTTAGGGGCTCTAAAATTTTCCGTGCCTTCCTTTAGCTTCATGGTAAGCTTGTATAAACTCCTGTTCTGGTATTATGTCTAATCCTAATTAAAACTTCTGCACGTGACCTAAGATACTCTTCTTGCGTAAAGCAGGAAAAAAAAGATAAATGAGCAGAAGTTGCTACGGCTTCGCCCGTGACAAGGAGCGCATTTTCGCTCCGTCGCGTGCCGTTGGGAATTTCTCTCCCAAGCACCCCAGTCTGTGGCTGTTGCCGCGTTCTCGTTTCCACCTTCTCCGGTGCCCGAGCCCGGTGCCGTCACGCGAAATGGGTGCAGAAATTCAGCAACCTGGGAAATGGTGACTGGCCTGGCGGTCCCCAGTAGCACAGTCATCCTCCGTCCCCTTCTTTCGTTTCACCGCTCTTTTCGAAGATAAGACCCAGGAATGATCAGATTGGCAGAAGCAGGGGACGTCGGAGCGGCGATGCCCTTGGTTCTTTGCTGCGTCATAAGGATTGATATTTGGGTCGTCCCTGTGGGGGGATGTTTTCTCAGAAATCCTTTTGCTCTTGGGAAAGGAATTGGGCGAAAGACGCGTGGCGTGGGATGGAGGAGGATAGATAAAAACACTCCTTTGCTGTCCATTCAGCAGGAAAAAGATGATTCTCAAAAAGCCGAGCGGACAAAGCTGTACCGAGTGATTCCTCAAAGTTACCTTACAAAGACACCGGCCCTTTCGTTTCTTTTATTGGGCCGTACGAAGCGTTCAACGATTTTACATTTCAATTGAACTCCTGCAGGGTTTTTTTTTCCGGCAGGTTTTTTGTGTGTCTTGTTTTGTCGTCTGGCTTTCTCAGAGTTCTTTGTGTCCTTTCCTGGCACAGGGTGCAGCACTTGACGTGAAGCCCTGCAATAAATCACGTATATATATAGGCTAGCGGCTCCGCAGCCCTCCTTGCCCAGCTGGCACACCTCCGGGTTGTAGGGCAGGTCTGCCCTGGGATTGCCGCTCTATAAAGTGGGAATCGTGGTCACCGTCCCTTATGCAGGTGCCTGAGGACTGTCTAATTTATGTTTATCAGTGCTTCGGGGGGTGACATTTGCTATGCGTTTTTGACTTTTTTGTTCAAAAGCTTCCTGCCTGCCAGCATTTTGTGTAGTTTTAACACCTGCGAGAGCCTTTGGCAAAAGCGTGGAAGAGAAGTGGTCGAATCGTACCAAAACGGCTGTAGAAAACTGTGATGTGTTTAAGTGTGAGTCTTTAACCACCGAAAATAATGGCATTTGGGTGGTGTCTGTGCTGCCCAAACACCTCACAAACGTTGTTTATTTTTGCCGTGCTGACAGCGTAGTTTGGAAAGAGTTGGGTTAAAATAAATAGCACTTAGGCTGTCTGCAGTGCGTTGGCTGATGCGTTGAGAGAAGGATAGCTAGCAAGAGATGAAAACTTTTCTCCTCTAAAGGTTTTTATTCTAGGTTAGAGTCCAGCTTTATTCAGTTAAGTGTTTTTCATACCAAGTGCATCCTTAGTCCCTTTAGAGAGTTGAACGATGGCGTCAGCTGAATAATACCAGCCCAGGAGCAGAGAAGTTTGAGTCAGAAATGAGGTATTTTTCAAGGAATGCTCGGAAAACCCCCACCGATGTGTTTAGCCGTTTGCATTATTTGCAGCGTTGCAGACTACGGTATGCATTTCCAAACCCGAATTGGCGTGCCCGGCTGCGGTACGTGGTCAGGATGCTCCAAGTTGGCTCCTACAGGGACGTAACCTGATTTTTTTTTGAAAAGCGCTGTGCGTCTCCCATCCTTACTGACCGCACCGCAGCTTGGGACCGCTGAGCACAGCGGGCCCTGCAGCTGCCTTACTCAGGTGCTTGAAATCCGCTTCTAAGATGCCTGAATTTTAGACACCAGGGATGGAAAACTGGCTCCAGACCTGCCAACGGAGCACTGGAAGGGGGAGCTGCGGAGGAGATGTCGTGCTTACCGCTTCGGTCACCCAACTATACCGAAAGGTGCACTTGTGTGTGACTGCGACTGTTCAAACACTCTGTCTCCTACCCGGCTTGCTCGTGCAATTGCTTTAGCGTTTCTTTCTTGCCTTTTTTTTTTTTTTTTTTTTTAAATATTTTTTTTTTCTTTGACTTTTCAACTTT
>JAVJGG010000007.1:7376787-7396371 GCA_035590195.1 Aviceda cuculoides | reverse complement strand
GTCTAGTGGGCAGGGATGATGGTTGGACTCGATGATCTTGTAGGTCCTTTCCAACCTGAATGATTCTATGATTCTATAAGAGGAGTTTTCCCGAGAGCCCTCTGCCCAGAGGTTCGTGCTGCTGCTCGTACGGGGTTTTGCCTGCTGTCCCTCACGTCTGGGATCCGTGCACTTCTCCTCGGTCAGCCTCGCAGTGGTCACGCTGCTGCGGCCGTGATGGTTCTTGAGTAGAGTCAAGGTCGTCTTTGTAGGGAAGCGTGGTATTTATGAAATCAAGGGGTAAAACTGGAAAAGGCAGACAAGTGGTTTTGGCACATGGGTCTGTCCAGGTCCGGAATAAATACGGGATGCCTTGAGAAGAGCTGCTGTCAGTTCGATGTGGTTATGTTGATCATGCAGGGAGAAAGAGGCTGCTAGAAGAGGCGATAAAGCCACTAGCTGCTTTCTCTAGGAAGAAGGGTAGTTATCTCCTAAGAAACATTCAGCCTTGGACATCTAATAAACAAAGCAAACAAATGTTGTAATCTGGAAAAATAGCAGCTTTGAAAGCTGTGGGTCCTGATTTTAGTCCGTTTGCTCCAGAACCGGACCTAGAAATTTGGAAATCCACCAAAGCAGCCTGCAGAAAATGAAGGGAGACCCAGCTCGGAGAGCAGCCCACCAGTGGTCCCATCTCTGCAGGTCTTCGCACTTCTCCAGACCTGTTGAACTCTGCCAAAGACTTCCTTGTTTCGTTTCTCTCACTCGGTAGCGCTCAGGTAATAGAAACCGATAGGAACTTCGCTTTGGCTCACTGAGCTGCGTGACACCGATTATCAGCGTGAACAAGCTTCGCGTTTTAAAGAAAGTGCTTTTCTGATGCTTTATTTGATATTATTGGCTCAGATTTGCAAAGCAGCCGTGTGTATCTCTGCATCGAGCTTCAGTCTCATTTTAATTTACGGGTACGTTATGTACTTGTCAAAGATTTCCCAGAACTGGCTCTGTCTGTGCAACCTTTAAAAGATAACTAATTGCACCATGCAAGAAAAAGGAGCCCTGGGTTTCAATAAGGGGCTTCAGGACTACAATAACCTGGGTTTATTTGGGGTTTTTTTTTTGGTCCAGCTTTGTTTTTTTACCAAATAGAAATATTTATTAAATATACATAGCACAGAAGGTGTTATGGACAAAGTAATGCCTACGCCCTGTAACAGGCGCGACATACCTCAGTAAGTTTGATCACTTTTTACCTGTTTTGTTTATGCGTTTATCTCCTACCTGCAGATTCATATCAAATATTCCATCAAAATTTGTAGACATTTCTAACTCCGGCTTGCTCATAATGAATTAGGAGAATGGTTACTAATATATGTAGCTTAACCCAGTCTTACAAGTGGCGTTTCTCACTCTATGAGTAAACACATTTGTAAAAACTTTGTAGAGATAGGCGGGGTCTTAAATCTGGCTCGCGATAACAGCAGGAAGAGGAAAAGCTGGGACCCCCCTTTATAATACCTGATGTATCTAATTGTGCTCGGCTTTTGCTGTGTTGACATTCCTGGATGTGACAGTAACACACAGCAGGTATATTGTGATTCCAAGTGGCTCATAAGAAAGAATGCTTTAGGGCTAACTCCACATACGTTGAATATATTGTAAAGTAAACCCAAGTCTGGCAGTCCAGGTCTTTTTCTTCCTACTCTTTTTTTTTTCCTTTTTTTTTTTTTTTTCCTCAGTATGCTGATTTATTATAGAACTTGTTTGCACTGGGAGCTGATGAACACTGAAAACTTGGATTTTTATTTTGGTATGAATATCAAAGCATAAGTTTAATCAATATTGTCTCGAAACATGGCCTAAGTTGGGAAACGCCTCAGTGCCATTTCTTTTTGAGTATTTTCTGTCTTTCCAGTTATGTTCATGGTCAGAAACTCTAGTAACAGCTCCTGTTGCTATGCTTCTGGTTCCTGCGAGCGTGGGTGAGAAGGGATGGGAAAATTTCACAGTAATTAAAAAAAAAGCATACTGACCGCTGTGGCTTATGATACTGTATCCATCCCAGCAGCGGTTTTTTGCTTTTGTTTTTCTGGGTTTTTTTTTTTCAGTTAAATTATTTCTCTTCTTTTACAATTATGGCTATTTCTGAGTTTCTTCAGTTTTAACTACAAATGCTTTTAGTGGGATTGCAGAACTGAATTCTGAAACCATGGGGCTTTTCCCAAGTTCTTTAGAACTATTTCCACATGTTCTGCTAGTCTCTGAGAACGCAGGAATAAGTAGGCTGAGTCGTCCATAAGGGAGCCAGCAGCTCCTTCCTAGCAGCTTTGCAGTGCTGGAATGCCAGCGTGTCACCTTGGAGAGTTGGTCTTGGAGAAAGAAATGGAGGTGAAGTGCTTCAGCTCTTCACCTCTGGGGGTTTTCCTCCATTTCTCTGGGGTCTCTGGTGCCGGGAATTGGTGACTTTTGGCCTGTCAGCGTGGTGCACGTGTTGTTTCAATCAGTAGAATGCTTAAGGTTCATGAGCTTAGTTAATGAGCTTGCTGGACGAAAGGTTAGATTTTACCCGTTGGCTGTTCCGAAGGACCGAGAGCTGCCGACCTCCCTCCCTGCGTGAGCTGCGTTCCGAGGTCTGGGATGCTGAGGAGCGTAGGGCAGACGCCTTCAACGTCGGAGAGCGCAGGCCAAGGTTTGCAGGTCGGGGGGGACCTCCAGGGTCCCGGCCCTCTTCTGAGGGATGGGTTTGTGACCGGGTCCCGGCTGACCCAGCAACATCAGCGTCTTGCTTTTTCTCCCACGGGCAGGAATTCTGGAAAATCCTTAGACTGTGGGGCAGAGACGACGAAGCGTTAGCGTCTTGATAGCCCACGTGCCAAAGTCATAGGAAGCAGCCTGCCAGGGTCTTAAAATTCCCCGCGTTAACCTCCCTCGTGCAAGGAAGGGCGTTGCTGTAGCCTGAGCCTCTGTGTTCTTCCGACTGGATCGAAAGAGTTGCTTTAACTGGTGTCGACGTTGTTCTTGCAGGCAGCCCAGCCATGGCTCACAGAAACCTGACTTCCACCAGTCTGAATGACATCTCTGACAAGCCCGAGAAGGATCAGGTAAGCTTCAGATTCAGACTTGGCTTGGTGATGGGTATGGTCGGGAGCTGGGTGCTGGGGAAAGGGGCTCTCTGCCCTAAAACCGAAGCAGGAGAACATTGCGAACAAGGTGAGTAGAATATTTCCGAGTCCTGTGACCGGATCCTCCACGTTTTAAGCACCAGCCCTTGAAAACAAAAACTCGTAAACTCTGAAGTTAAACTCTTGCAAGGCCTGAAGCAAGTGACACCACGTACGTGGCGTCTTGCCCATACCCTCGAGAAAGGAGGGAAAATACCCCGATATTGATGCACGTCGGACCCTTTTCCTGCTGAGAAGAGGGTCTTCAGGGTCTGCCCAGCAGCTAAGGTCCTGCAGCGCTCCCGGCGCGCGTCGGCGAGGGCCGTGGGGATGCACTCGGGGAAACGTGTCCCTGCTACGGGAGCTGGTGGGATAGAAGATGCCGCCTCAGCCCGCGCAACTGCGCCGAGACAGGTAACCGTGGAGGAATAGCTCCAGACTGGAGATGAGTAATCGAGTTAAAATGGGCCTTCGGTGCCAAGGATCCGTGAATCTGACCAGTTCCTTAGACGAGGGCGATGTTCCCGGTGTATCGTACGGGCCGGCTTTGTCCGTGTTCTCGTCCGTTCCGCGAGTCGAGGAGTCTGAGGGGTAAGAGTGAGTTTATTTCAGCTCTTAGAAAACTGGTGTCTGAATAAGGTCTCTGTGCACATTTCAAAAAAACCTTTGTCTCGGTTCAAAAAGTGGGTTATTCTCAAAGCGTGACTGTTTCTTTCGGAGAATCTTTTTTTTTTTTTTTCATGTCTTTCAGTGTTCTCTAGTCCCGTGGTTATTCTGAATGCAAATGAGAGTTACTTTGGAAAATTATTTGGGTAACGCGGTAATGCTGGCCAGCCAAGAATGACTCTGGTCCTTCAAATGATGGCTGGTTGCAATCTTTTGTAAGCGCAGCTCTGCCTTAAAGGGACACAGCAACATAATCAACGTAGAAAAGTGAGTTCAGAGTAATTAAATAGTTTAAAAAGAAATATACTTTCACGGAAAGAGAAGGAGGACAATGTGTTTTGCGATGACCTCAGTGTCATTCAGAGTTGTAGTACGCATCTGTATTGGTTGGTTGGTTTTGCAAAATATCTGTTTCCTTTAATATATGCAGCCATACCTGGGGAAGGAGTAGGATTGTAAAATAGTGGTTTTTCTTTGGAAGGACTGCTATGTTTTTATATTTTTAATCACATTATAATTGAGGTCTTATAGATAGACTGGCAGAAAACTGGGTCTGAATGTTGCAGCAGGCTTCATAGATCTCAGCAGTGCAGTCTCAGTTGCCCCTCCTGCTGAAATGTCTCTGGATGCATACAGATAATAGACTTTTTGTGTAGAATTTGGTATAAAAATAGATGTTTCGGTAGTGCTAACAGTGAAATCTGTTAATAAATCCCGTTTGGAAGCGCGCTCCAAGGTTTTTAACTTCCAGCGCAGATAAAGCCTGACTGTTTGTAGCGAAAACCGTTACTTGAAAACTAACTAGTTCCAAAAAGCCGCTTAGTTAATTAGCCCGTGTCCCGCTGATGAACTTTGCACAATGGAACCCTTGTACTGTACGCCTTTCAAAGCCGGCCTGAGAAATCACCTTAGATCTCCATTTTTGTTACTGATTGACTGAAAACTCCTGTCCTGATAAAAGTTTTTGAAATTGCAGTGAAGCCTGGCAGCTTTCTGGAGCAGAACTTAGCGTGCCGCACAGGAGGCGAGGGAGTAATCCATCGTGTCACGGTGGCAGGAGCTGGGAAGAGAACAGGCTTCCTTGCCTTGACAGCAGAGTGACTGGCTTTCATTATGTTGGGAATCGGTCGGGAAGCTTGACAGTTAATGGAGCCCTATAGTGAGGTATAAGTCTGCTGGAGAAAGAGGCTGTGCCCATTTTTATTTATTTGTGCGTGTCTAAGAACTGCGACAGGCTGAAGTCGGTTTGTAACAGTTGCTTGGAACAGGACCGGGAATTCAGCTCTTTCATCGATGGCTTTTTTTGCAGAGATAAAGGAGAGTATTGTGCGCCGGTGTTTTAAAGGAAGAAAGGCTTTGAACAAACTTCTCTGTACCTTCAATAACCTTCCTGCCTACCTACATCCTTAATTTTCAGTGCTGCAACCTTTAATGCTAATTGGAATGGGACAATTAACAGCGTGACGATACTATAGCCAGGATAGTCCTTTAATCTGTCGTGCAGTAGGTTCTTACGGAGCAGGAAGACACCTAGTTAAATTGAAGTAGAGGTTCTCTACTGGATGCTCTCTCTTCAAACTGGGAAACGTGCTCCTCAGAAAATTTTACCCTTCTATTTCTTTCTGTTTCTGTTTCTCTCTCTTCCTGGAGCAGTGCTGGTGGCCAGCGCGTTGTAGTTGCGGCGTGACCTCGAGCCCTCCCTTTTTTAGGCTGGCGGGGCAGGTTTTGGGATTGTCACCCCCAAGACAAGGTGAAGAGGGACCCGGGACCATGCCTTAGCACAGCTCTTGCCCTGTACACCCCTCCAGCTGGAAGCAGCTGTAACATTTTGAAGCAGCCATCCCTTCCAGTACTTCCAGGCTACCTGGGAAAGTCTTCTTACCCAACTACCAGCCTCCAGCCCCAGTGGGCCTGAACTTTCTCCATCCTGAGATGCTCCGTCTCCGCTTAGCATCAGTTCCTTCGCATGCTTGTGGAAAAGCAGGCAGGTCCTGGGCATCCACCCGTGCCTTCCCTGCTCCTTTCCCCTTGGCGTCGTAAGGTCCAAGTCGAAAACCGGCGTCTCCCCGTTGTGTGACCCTGATCGTCCTTTGGGATCATCGTTCTCTCTGGAGCCAAACCCGGAGCAGATCTCTTGGCGTGCTGCAGTCGCCTCGCCGCTAGCGAGTGCCGGATTTTTCTGTTCAGTTCCGTGTTCGCAGCAGCTGGCGGTTTCCGAGGATAGCCTTTGAGGCTAGAGGCCACAAAACAAGCCTGGAGAAGGTTAGAAGAGGACACTCGGGGAGGGCGAAAGCTCTCTGCGGCAGAGTGGCGTGTGTCGGCGTGTTATCTAACACGCTCGGCCACTTCTTACTGGCAGCAGTGCTTGAGCGTGGTCACCTGGGCCGGGCTGCTTTCAGGTGGCTTGGGTTGTGGTGGGTTTTTTTTAGATAATCCAATTAAGGGGCAGTAAGCAGCTGGGACCTCAGCTACAAAGGGAAAAGCCCAGATTGATCCCTCCAAAGGTAGGCTCTTCTTTGAGGTGCCCGTTGTCCAGCTTGGCCTCCTGAGCTGCTTTTTCAGCCTTTGCAGAGAGCTGGAGTCGCGGAGTCGGTTCAGGTTTCGGGTGGGCCGGTCGTCTCCCGGAAAATTGCCTGGCTGGCTGCGGAAGAACCCGTGCTAACAGAGGCAACTCGGTGAAGAGGCTTAAGCTAGGGCAGACGCATTTATGCTCTCGTACGTCTGTGCCACGGCAGCTCCTGGGTGAGGCGGGCGCTTCCGTCACAGCAGGGTGGAGAAGCGTTAAAAGTGCTTGGGATCTAGCCGAAGGAACGGCAGCGGAGTCACTGGGCGTGCTTAGGTTTTCCCTGAAGATCTGTCAAGAGGATCCTCCCCGAGTTTTGTCAAGGGCCCGTTTTGTCCTGCCCCGCGGAGGAATCGGGAAAGATGCCGGTTTTCGAAGGCAAAAAAAAGCACGCCACGGAGGTGGTGGCGGGTCGGATTGGCCTCCTCCAGGGACGGAGGAACGACAGGCGATCCGGAGGGGCGAGAGGAGAGCCAGAAGCCTCAGCTTCCCCGTGACCGAAACCTCCGTACAACGCGGAGCCGGTAGCACTCAGATTTACCTGTGTTGAGCGTTGCGAGTTTGGTGCCTGTACCCTTAGGGAAAGGATGGGTTTATGCTTACTTTGGATATACTTTGTTCTTGCCTTTGTTTTGTTTTTCTCGTACTCTTTGCCTTCTTAATACTGTTTTTAGAGTTAAATCTTCTTCCTAGGTTGCCATTAAGCTCTTTCACAAAGAAAATGAACTTAGGATCGCTCTTGGAAAAGCCCGCAGTCGGGAAAGGACAGAGGATGCTCGGGCTCTTTCCAAAGGACCGGCCGAAAAAGCGCTGCCCGTTCCCTCACTGCCAGGGCAAAGAGCCGTCAGCTAGAGGGGAAGGGGAAGGGGAAGACGCTCGCCGGCTGAAAGGCAGGGAAGCAGCAGAGACACACAGGCTGTACTCACGGATGGGTTTTCCAGAAGGTTCTCCACTGGCCTTGCTGTCTACATATGACTGGCCCTGGCACTGGTAATTTTAGCCATTGCACTAACTTTTACTGGTGTCTTGTCCTCTGAAAACAATCTCAGTGTACTGCTGTTCACTAAAGAAGCCCCAAACAACTCTCGCCATAACTTAAATGTCTTTTTCTTTATTCTCTCTTTCCCCTCTGACACAAAGCGATTGCGGGTGTGTGATCAGCAGTTCCATCAGCTGCTTTGGCAAAGGAGAGATTCCTTCCTGGAAGATGGTGGAGTTAGAAGACACTTACTGGCTTTGTGTAATTCTCGCCCTTATGTTTGAGACTGGATGAAATAATTTTGCCGTCAGAGTAAGACCGCGTGACATCACAAAATGATGCGGAAATCTGAAAGTAATCAAGTCCTGGGTTACTTGTAAGGTTGGGATGTCTGCTGAATTCAAAATGTCATGTTACTCTCTTTTCCCCTTTAATTTACGGAAAGCAAGTGATTGTAAAGCTGAAACAACAAGAGGAAGGGCCAATTACCAAAACGCGGAGTTTGCAGAAAATCTTTAACTGCGGATCACTCATCACAAAGTTGCATCAATAATAGTGATTCGCATCTCACGTGCCTGGGACAGAAAAAACCACCGTGCCCCCCTACCTCGACTGCGCATAGCAGCTGCTTTCTTAGGCTGGTTGTCACAACTGGTGGTCTGCGGAAAGGGAAATGAACGGGACAGTGTTTTATTGTTGATTTCCATAGCGCAGAGTCCGTGGCGGCACGGCGTGCGGACACGAAAGCTCTGCCGACGCGGCTGTGCCGTCCGGACAGCGTTTGCCCGAGTAGAACGGAGCGTAGAGAGCACCCGCGGGCAGCAGCGAGCCAGGATTCCTGCTTGAGCAAAAGTACCTGTATTTTCTCCGAGAGACATCTCAGCCTTGATTTACTCTGATGTTGTTGTTTCGGAGCGCTGGGATCTGCTGACCGTTAACAAAGCTTTTCGCCCATCAGGTTCCCAGCCGAGCTCTTGGCATAAAAAGCCGTAACAGGATATTTAGTGATGTCTACAAGAGGCGAGGGTTTGTAGCGGGAGAAGCGAAGAGGGGAGGAAGGCTTTTATTCCCATTTTCACTGCCACGCTCGATAAACGCGCTGTCTTGCAGGAGGTCTAGCAACTGCACAACAAAAAGGGGAGCTCCGATGGAAGTCTTCCCTCTGCCCCAGCGGTGGGGGAAGCTTGCCGTGAGAGGGACGGCTCGATTCGTTGGGCTGTGTTACGTGGAGGTTGCAGAAGAGACCGGTTCAGCATGCCGGGGCCCTGACTCAAACTGCTCCGATGATAAATAGCTTCAATAAAGGCCACCGAATTTTGATTTCGCTGTTTTATCACGGTTTCGCTTCGGGCTTGTTTGACGTGTTGGCAGTTTATAAGGATAGTTGGGGAAGAGGAGGTGTGTTCCCGTGCACTGCATTTGTGTTGGCAGAACGCTGCTTCTGAGGTAGCAGTGCGGAGAAGTGATTTGCCTTCATTTGTCTTATTTTGTGAGGTGTTGGCTGCAGTTAATATACTGGTCATTTGCGGCTAGATAGACGAGCAGAGGCAGCGGCGCTTTTGGACAATTTATTTTTCTTTTCTGTTTTCCAATTAATAAATCGGCGTCCAGGCTTCCTGCTCTCTCCCAGGCTCTGAGCTCTCTGTTGCCAGGTACATCAGTGGTACCAAAGCGGTGTCTGAAAGACCAGGACTTCTCAGGGCAGGAGAATTCCTCCAGCTCTTGAAAGGCTGGGCCGTTTTCTCACGTTTTTTGCTTAACACCGTATTAGATCTCACCAAACTGAAGGACCTAGTGAAGGTTCCTTGAGCTGTCAGAAGAGACAGCCTTGTGGTTTACCCTAACCTGGTCCTCAGCAGAGGTGGGTCTAGAAAAAGCAGGTTCTTCTGGCGAGCTACCCAGTAAACCCGGGGCAGGTGGGGGAGATGTACACGTGTACGTACGTGTGGATTGTTCAACCAGATGGAGTTAGGAAAGATCCTAACGCTTCTGCTGGTTTAGGTGCATCTTAGCCAAGTTACACATCTTCTAGATATTTAACGCAAATAAGCTTTTCTGATCTATTTTACGTCTCTCGACCGCTTCCTAGCTTGGAGTGCTCTTGCCTGAATTCCTGCCAGCTTGCAAGCAGCCCGTCGTCGAAGAAGAGGGTGCCCAGATGGGGGGTACGGAAGAAGAGCGCTGGGCGGCCTGGAGGGGGACATCCCAAACCTCACGCTTTGCTGCTGGCGGCATCCCACGCCTCCTCTCTGCTTTTCTTTTTATTAAAGGCTCGCCTGCGGGTCGAAGGGCTTCCCGCCGCAATTACGCCGTGCCGGCAAGCCCGCGCGGCGCACCCACCGCCGGTACCTGCTGGAAGCGCCTTACTGGGTGACCGGCACTGGTGAGAAAGCGTCCTGGCGCTGGTGCGAGCCGCGTGCGCCGAGGGAACGGGGGATTCTCCGCGCAGCCGACGGATGCGGCTACGCCGGCCAAACTTCTCCGTGGGGATAATGCCCGCATCTGGGAGACGGGCCGTGTGCTCCTGGTCGCCCGGCTCTTCGCTCTCCGTGCCTTTGCCGGCTCGGATAACAACGGCTGCTTGCCGGCTGCTGCCTGGGCCTTTTGCTAGTGTTACTTTTCCCTTTTCTCTTTACTTTCAGTGCACATCAAGGTAGGGTTTTTCTGTGCCGTTTTCAGCTTTTTAGCCTGTTTCAAACTACGCTGCCACGCGCTGGCCTGTAGTTGCCGTATCGGAGTCACAAGCGCTTCAGGAGAATGTTTGTAAAAGCAGCCCCGCGTGATTAATCTGCGGAAATATTCGTGGCCTTGCTTATATTTAGTATTCCTGAAGCCGTGTTTGGGCTGAGCTCTCCTTCGGCAACGTACCTCGGAGTTTCCCTCTGCCTGCCCGGTGCGAGACGTCTCAAGCCGCACCGTGCCCGCGGCTGCATCCCTTCTCCGTTTGAGCAACTTTTTGGGGAGGACAAGGTTTTAATCAACTTTGCAATGCCCAGGGGACAGTTTGTTATTTATGGTGTTAGAGCCAGGATTGTTAGTTAGCTCTTGATTCATGTAGTCTTAATAACTTGAAAATATTTAAAATTATTTTTACAGCTTTCTCTGTGAACGAAAGTGGTTGAGAAGAGTCAACTACAGCCTTTATCAGCTCCTCGGTGGCCGTAGTGCAAGTGGACCGTAGGAAGCCGGGGAAGTTCCCACTTCTGTTCCCACTTCTGTCCCTCCTTCCATGAGAAATCCTTTGGTCGTGCTCTCTTAAAATGTCCTTGGCAGCTCCACGTGGCTGAATTGCAAGGATTTCTTTAACGCTCAAGATGTAAAATAAAGGGGACATTTAAAAAAAACCTCTTTTTATCAGGGACCTGTTATTACTGAGCTGGTGCAGTAGCATATAGGAAATGAATATATGTTGATATAAGAGGAGTTTACCGACCTGGCGTTAACTCTGCTTTTGAAGGGCTCGTATATGGGACAAAAACCGGCTCTGAATGAATACGGTCAGTCAGAGGCACAAACCCCTTCTTATTTGTTGTGGTGGGTGCACTGTTTATTCAAACCAGTGTTTCCATATCAACAGGGAATCCGTGCCAAAGGCAGCTCTAAAGTTAAAAAAGAAGTTGGCCGTGTTGAGAGAAACCCTCTTGCCTTTCCCGGGGGACCGATGGACGGGGAGGGCGCTGGTGGGATCCCACTGTTTGGAACGAAGTCCAGCGATTAATGGTGGGAGCGATTTGCTGCTTTTGCTGTTTGAACGACTCCCCGTCTGCGCAGTCACAAGCAGACATTCCCAATCTTTTGGTCCGCCAGCCTGGATGACCTACTTTCACTCCATGGAGCTCTGGTGGGAATTACTGTCTTCCAGCACAGACCACTGCCACCTTCCTGAAGGAAAGGAAAAGTTTCTAGAAAGTTTGGTTAACTGGAGTTTCATTTCCTCTGGCCTTTTTTCTTGGTGCAGAGAGCAGTTTTTTGCTCGCATCGTTTCTCCCCACGGTGTATCGGCAGCGAACCTCTAACCCCTTCCTGGGGGGTGGTGGAGTTCTGTGCATCGACAAAGCACAGAGCGTTGGCGGTGTCCCTTGAGGTAAGCGTTCGTGGGATAAGTTATAGGAAGGTGATCTTAAACGTATACGTGGACAGATACAGAAAAAAGGAGAGGCAAATTCAGATTAACCTTTCTGAAGTTCAGAAGCTCCGCGTGTCTGTGCTCACGTGTGGGTACCCCACGATGAAATAGGACGCTGTGAGGAGGTGAGCACCCCCCCCTAGGCAGAGTGAACAGAAGGTACGGTGAATTTTTAAATGGCCTCTGTTAAATAATGCACCTGTAATAAATAATGCTGTGTTAAATGAGTCACCTGCAGAGGAGTTCCTTCCCCCGAGCCTTTTTTCGTGCTCTCGGGCAGCCTGGTGCCTCCTGCCGCGCTGGAAGATCCCCCGTGTTGCGTTTGGCTTTGATGTAAGAGGAATTTGGGGAACTGGATCCCTTTTCCCTGTGGTCAGGGACCGTTAAGCCTTCCTTTAGTTCCACAAAGCACCGCGTCTGCAGTCAGGCTGGTGACGGTAATCCGTGTGATCAGCGGTTATTGGGAATGCTCGGGTTTTTTTTTTTTTTGCATTTAGTGGCTTTGAGTTTTGCTGCAGCCGGAGCTAAGCAGGAGCTGGAGCCTGCAGCCAAATCATAGCCTAACCTTCACATGGATTCCTCCCTCCCCGTCGTCCCCACATCAGGCGCTGGCTGTTTTTAATAGTGCAATGCTGGAGGATGTCGAGTGTAGAGGACTTAGAAATGGTACGTGGTAGAGTGAAAAAGAGCAGGTTGGAACGAACTGTCTGTTGGAGACGCTAAATGTCATCTGGGGGTCTTCAGCCTGCAAAAGTGTGGCTGGGGGAAGAGGAGGGAGATCTGTAGAATGATGAAGGACATGAAGAAGAAGAGGAGGGGTGGAACATTTTCCTATATATATCCTATATATATTCTATCCAGGGATAGGATAGCCCTGGTAGCTTTGCTTTCCCAGAGCAGGACTGCCATAAGCCGCCTTCCTGGGTTTTTAAGCAAAAGCCTGGAAACTGTATTCTTGATATTTGCCAGATAGATAGCGTTTTCAGTTCCTCAGGCCAGTGGCGTTCGCTTTGGTCGCTCAATTCCGCTGACAGTAGCAGCTAAATGCTGCTAATGGGAAGGGGAATTCAAGCTTGCACTTGAGGTCCTGCGCGGCTGGAAGACGGCAGGCTGCGAACTTAGTGTCTGTTTATAGCTTCCTTAGGGGGAGGCAGTGGATGGCCCTTTCCTTCTGGTTTTGTTTTATTAATATTGTTCTTGTAAGGATGAGACAGGAATTATTGGTTACCTGCTCTATCTGTGTAATGGCATTAGACCCAAACAACATTTTTCTTTTATTTTTCCTTTTGCTGTAAGCCCTCGGGCAGGCGCTGTCAGGTGAGGACGGTGGCGATATCCCGTCAAGGCAGCTGCTCTACCCAGAGCAGAAAAGCTCAAACGAGTCGTGGTCTCACACTTCACTAACAGATTTTCTTTTGTCCCAGCCCTGATTTTTCAAACAGGGGGCAGCTGCGAAAGCTTCACCTTGTGTCAAATCAGTGGAAGGTGGCACGTGAACGGACTAGCCTTGTCCCAGCTCAATTAATCAGGAGTACTCCCCCCGTGCAGCTGGCATTTAAATCCAAGCAACGCTAACGGGGTGAGTAGCCGAAGCCAACAGGCGTCGATGCCGGCGCTCGGCGCGCTGCGGCGTCCCGCGCGAAGGCGGAGGTAGCCGTTGATGCCGTGCGGCACGCTGCGCAGCTCCGTCCCCGAAGAGCAGCTGATTCCGAGCTTTCGTAGGCTTGGAACCTCAATGTCCAAGGAGGCTGTTCCTGAACAGGCGGAGTGTTTTAAGTGAACTCCAGCTTACACAGCTGGAGGTTTTTTGTTGGGTAACTCTTCCTTAGGCTGTGGGTGATCAAATATGACTACGACACGTAAGGGCAAAGAGATTCTTCCCGAGATCAGTGCCTACGTGTTCCTTGCAGGCTGTTCTTGCAGAGGCTGGAGCTTCATCCTTAGTGACTAGCTAAAGGGCCTCTCCAGTTATAATTTTAGCGCTGTGTCCGTGGGGTTTTGGTTGGCTTTGTGTTTCTGATGCTTCAGCTAATGACTCATTTAATGGAGTTTCCACTTGCCTTGGGTATTCTCCCGCCTCGGACAAGCCTGCAGACTACTTTGCAGGGTGTGCCGGGGGTCTTCAGCCGAGCGCTCCTTTTCACCTTCCCTTGCCCTGGGTTGTTGGGCTACGCTCTCGGATGTCCTAGGTGCTCCCAAAAGAAAGGAAGAAGCTTCCCGTCCTCTACAAAGCACCTGATGCTGCCCGATTTAGGAAAAAACCAGTCTGACTCGGTCCCTTCTGTTGAGTGTGTGGCCAGGAGGTCGGGGGACGCGTACCTAACCTTGGCGCTGGTGAGAGTGGTTGCTCCTTCCCGACGAGCTGGTCTCTTGCCTTGCCTTTACAGCCACATTTTCGGCTGGAAAGGGCAAGGCCTACAGCACGGGAACGTGCCCGAGAGCAAACGCAAGGATGCCGTAAAAGCCGCGCGTGCTGAGGAATCGCTTTCGTTTCCGATAAAGCTTAAGCGATGCTGGGGATAACGGAGCCGTAAAAGACATTTAGGAAGGCGGTGGCTTGCGGGTCGCCGTGCCTTTTTGCAAGTACGGCGTTGGAGATCCGTGGCCTTTGGCATAACGTTAGTGGTCGGGTGGGAAGGATGGTCGATTTGGCAGAGTGCAGGGAAAATGAATGTAGCGGATCCCTCCCTGCTGGGGACTCGCGTCTTTCAGGAGCTTTTTTGGGGAACGGTTCGAAATGGATTGTAAGTGCCGACCGCACCCTTCCCATCACCTCGCTGATAAATGATTTAAGGAAGTGGCGAGTGGTGCTGCAAAGCTCATTTGGAGCAAAACCCCCTAAAACGAGTCATGCCGTTCTGACTCGGAGATCCTGCTTGTCGGCTCTGGTTCAGAAAGGCACCTGGGTTTGGGCCAACGCGGCGCTTGTTCGGCAACACAACCTGTTCGGCAAAGTCGAACGTTTACTGTGGATTTGCCACCTTCCCGTTATTTTTTTTAATCTCCAGTTTCCTCCAAGACACGGTTCGCGGAAGAACTGGGAGCGCTTTTCCAGGCTCCCTCCGCAGAGCTCCTTGGTGCTTATTTAATATTTTCTCTGGTGGTAATCCTGACGCACGCGTGCAGGAGTAGGATTGTCCCAGCAGTTTTCTTCCTGCCGAATCAATCACCGATGCCTTTTCATGAGACTTTTCCCATTTTTCTACTTCCTTGAGTCGCCCGGCAAAGCTCGTGACGGATTCGTAGCCCAGTTGAGTGTCACCCCCCGCTCCCAGTCGGTGTTTTTGGCAGTACATCTCCCTCGCCATTCACCCGGAGCCGGACAAACACGGAGCACCTCCAAAGATCACCCAGGCTGCCAACCGGCTCCGGGCAGGATTTTTCAAAAGCCTTCAACTTCAAATTAATTCTACCGCTGCTGAAGTTAAAAAGAAAGCCGTCTCGGCTCCGAGGACGGTCGGAAATCCCTCCCGGGCTGCGAGGACGCAGCCGGAGTGCGAAGCCGGACAGAGGGGTGCGAATAAGGGGGCGGGGGGGGGGGGCAGCGGTGCCCCCCACCAGCACGGCCAGGGCTGCGGGGGCTTTGCTGGTGCTACGGGGAAGGCTGGGGGTGAGAGCGGCCCCGCAGCCGCGCAGCAGGCCCGCTTGGTATTCGATAACCTAGCGGAAAGGCAATCCCGTGCCGGGCTAAAGAGATTCCAAGTGCCAGGAAGATACCAGAAAAGAGCCGGGAGAGGAGGATTTTTTTTTTTTTTTTTTTTTAAACTCGGCTCCTGCCGCTGCAGTGTGTTAAAATCAGAAGCAATTTCCCCACAGTTGGCCTTAGCTAGTATTTTGTCAGCTGGAGGATGCATGTTGCAGAGCCCTTGCTCACGTCCGCTGCGGTACAATTACGGTACAGAGGTGCAGAGATGAGAAGAATAACCTTCAGGCTGTGAGGAACTATTTTTAGCGCAAAGCCGTAGCCGTACTTTGGGAGAAGACGTATAAATGAGAGTAACCCTGGCAGTTGGCTGGTGAGAAAGGTGCCGGTCAGCGGATTTCTTCCGGCACTCTGGTTTAATGGTGATAAGCACAGAATTGGACCTGGGAAACCGTTTGGATGCCTCGGGAAGGATTGGTGGAAATGAATAAATAGAGCTTTATGGGTCGTCTTCTAAGCTGGCTTTCCTGCAGTTTTGGGCTCCAGCGTATCAGCGACACAACAGAAGCTTTGCCGCGTTTCTAGAAGCGCCGCTTCTGTCGTGACCGAAGTCCCAGCGCCGCTCTCCTTGCTGGGATCCACCTTACGTCGGCTCCGCCGGTACCTCCTGAGGTACAACCTTTTTTTTAAAATGAAAAATCAAGTCGCGTTGGTTTCCAGGCAGGCTGAAATCTAGATCTTGAGTATGAGAAAGCTTGACCACGAGCAGGGCAATCGCACTGGCGTGCGCCCAGGGTGGCTTCGCCAGCTCCCTTCGTCCTGGTTCTGGCACAGCTGTTGTTGCTGTTGATGAAGAAAAAAGGCAAAGACGTAGAAACAGTGTGAAAGAACACTAGAAAAAGCACCACCCACCCCCCCCCAAAAAAAAAGCTCAGATAACAACTCAGGCTCATGTTACGGAGGAGAAAGGAGCAAAGATCGTGAGGGTACAGAGAAAGAGTTAAGGCTAGAAAGGCGTCGTGGCAAGGACGTGTTGAAATAACCTGGGTGGGTAAGAGAACGAGATCACTCGAGAGATCAGACGGAAACGCTGGTGCCTTTGCTGAATTTCTTTTGCTGCAAAACACTTGCTGAAATGCGCAAGTTCTTCGTATTCTGTCGCCTCGATTTCCCTGAGTGCGCTTCAGAAGAACCCGTCCTTTTCCGACAACGATTTCGATCTTCTATCCTCTCTCCTTCACCGTCCTTTAAGAAGGGTAGCCCCAGCCTTTGGGATAAAGAGCTGATCGGAGCAAGCCTGCCAGCTGGTTTGGTTCCTTTTCCCAGGAGGTCTCTGCTTCTCCGACAGAAGGATTTAGACATCTTCGTGCTTTTATCCTTGCGCCCCACGCAGCTCGGCCGCACGCGGCGCCTGGCTGCTGCCACCGTTGTACCTTAGCCCAAAAGTTGAGGGGGTAGAACCCCAAACCCCTGTTGGAAAGCAATTGGCACGTGGAGCCGGACTCCGGCCGGAGCTGCTGGGGATTTTAGGTGGCTCTGCCGCAGTGCCTGTTTTTGCCACTGGGAAGGGATCAGGCAGGGTGGTATGTATGTATGTATGTATGTATGTATGTATGTATGTACTCCAGATGTCAGCAGTGCATTTCCTTCCACTTCTGTGTGAGGTTCTTAAAATTTCTCTCTGTCAGCAGGGTATTAGAGGATACAGGAGAGAGCCGGGATCAGGTCAGGAGTTGCTGTGGCAGGGTAAAACATGGACCGCGATAACTTGATCACAAAGCAGCGGATGTTTAATTGATGGTGGAAATTTGGGTGGTCTTTTAGCTACGCTGTGACCAGCGACATCATTAGCTGCCTGTCGGCGGTGGGTTTTCACGTGTATTTCGGTTCCGTGGCTGGGATGGAGGAGGGAGTTTCCGCGTGCTGTCGGAGTAAAGGATGAAGACAGGCGATTCCCGCTACCTGCCTGCTTACTGATCCTTTTTTAAAAAGTGCCCTTACCCTCACCTTCCGCACGGGTAGTTGTGTTGCTGTTGTACAGATTATGGAAATCCATCAAGGGTAAATACGATTGTTCTTCAAAGGAACAGTTGGGTTTGGGATATAAATATACACACACACGCGTACCCACACAACCCCCCTCAGCTTGGTTTTCATACCTGGGCTAGCAGAGTGCGAGGAGCCTCGTCAGGAGGGCAACAATTAACGCAGAGCCCCCACCGTGGGCGTCTGGAGGGGGTTCCCTCCGCCAGCCAGCCCTGCCCGGCTCAGGGCTCGTAACCTCCCTCTTCCTCATGGCCCCCCCCACGCCAACCTTCTCCGTCCGGGGCTGGTGCTTTTAATTTTAATTTCATTTTAATTTTTAACCCTCTCCGCTTCTTTCTTCGTGGATGTCCCGTCTCGCTTCACTTCTTCCCAAGGCTGGATCTTGGGGAGGTGAGGGATGTAGCAGCCATCCAGGATTCATCCCGTAGAAGGATGGAGAAGGGGGTAGAAGAAGGAAGGGAAACGCGGGTGAGAACTGGGTAAGTTCTCTTGCGCGTTCCTGTCGGCGCGCCTAACCGAGACTTAATTTTCTTTTCCTCCCTCTTCCGCTGGTGCAGCTGAAGAATAAGTTCATGAAGAAGTTGCCCCGCGACGCTGAGGCCTCCAACGTGCTGGTGGGGGAGGTGGACTTCCTGGAGGGTCCTTTCATTGCCTTCGTCCGGCTGCAGCAGGCAGTCATGCTGGGTGCTCTGACCGAAGTCCCCGTACCTACCCGGTAAGAGAATTCGGCCCCCAGGCGGGCGACAAGAATCGGAAACTGCATTTCCACCTTTTTAAAAAAAAAAAAAAAACAAAAAAAAAAAAAAAACAGGCCCGGAGACGGCGTTCTCCGGTGGTTTCCATCATGCGATGTGCGTAACGGTCAGGATAATTGGTTTAAAGTAACAAAACTCACTGTAGCTGCTTAATAATTTTCAGGTCCTGAGCGTGGTTATAAAATACAAGCTGTAAAATACACAAGCGTTGCACAAACAGGATAACTTAACAACTTCGCAGTAAAGGGCACTATCAATGTGAAATTTAACTTCTGGGGCTTTTTTCCTGCCTCTTACGATTCCAACCCTGCCCCCCCCCCAAGACACGCTGTACATAGCTCAGATTCCCTCTGTATGTTTTTGCAGTACATATTTTTCCTCTTAAAAAGTCGTATTAGATGAAGGATGCAATTCTGGCCTTGCCAGGGTGAAAAAAAAAAAAAAAGTCAGGTAAACTGGGGCATACAGTTCTGTCGGGGGGGGTCACACTGTTTGTTGCTTTGTAATGCATAACTGTTCAAAGACAAATGTCATGTCAATATTTTATTTATTGTGACTCTTGTTGCAAATTAATCCGAGTCTCACAGATATGAATGTGTCTTACATACTTAAGTATTTGAATTCACTGCTTGAATATGCATAACTGTCTGTACAGCGAGTGTGTAAACCTACCGGAATAGGACAGCTAAAGTCCTGTTTGAATTCTTAGCAATTCTTAGCCAACGTGGGAATCGGCATTCGACGCGATGGGTTTCGGGGGCTTTCAGAGTGGAAGTTGTGGTTCGAATAATGCCCGCAGGGGTTGAGGCGGTAGCGAGTAGCGTTTCGTGAGAAGAGACGGAGTATCGTGACAAAAGCACGCGGCTCGTGCCTTACTGGCACCGGGGTGAATCGCAGCCGTTGTGTGGGATTAAAGTTATATGCTTGGTAGAATCTGTACTTTATTTCCACGTGCAGAGCAAAGGAAAAAGATGATCTAGTGTTGCTATTTGCTTAATTGCCTTCTAGCAGTGCCGCGGTGTTTGTATTTCTTGGGAGTTTCGTTAAGTGGCTCCTTACCATTGACCGTGTCAACAACTGTTGGCACACGCTGGGTATTCCGGTCGGAGCAGGGGGAGATAAAAGGGGTTTTAATCTTAGGGAAGGTTATTCTGCGTTCCTCAGCGTTAGCGAGCTCCATATACTTCCGTGTTTCAGCTTGGCGGTCTAATCCCGCCTGCTCTTTTTTTTTTTAAACACTTCTCCGAATGCTTTTCAGCAGATGCGGAACGAGGTATTGTTTGTTTTGGTAGTGGGAGCCAGGAAGTTACATCTACGTGACCCCATTACTCAAAAGCATTAATCAGGACAATATGTCCTTCCGCGCCAACGTTTTTTTCCAGGAAATAGGATTATCCGTTTGCTGTCCCCCGAACCAAAAGCTGGCCCTAATCAAAGCAGGGAGGCTCGTTAGGTGGCCTTCCTGAGTCACGGAGAGCCATTTGCCCTGGCCGCATCCTGTGAAATTCAATCAAGGAAATCCCGTCGGAGCTCAGACCAGCCGGGACGGGGCGTCTCCGCGGTCGGCCCCCAGTCTCGCCCGGAGGCCGTTCGTGCCGCCGACGCGCGCCCGAGAGCCCCCAGACCCCGCGAGGTGCTGGAGCGGCAGCCTTCGGCGTGTCCCAGC